>NQFO01001776.1:0-17632 GCA_003991265.1 Pseudoperonospora humuli
TTGCGCTTGTTTGCGCTTCCGTCTCAAGTGACTGCAAGTCGTGAAAGTCATGACGAGCTTAGTCTCCGCAAAAAGTACGTGAAGGTGTTTGAGAAACCTGTGCCGAGCACATCTACGCATGAAGATAAGCGGAGAAGGTTACAGCTCATGGGACAGTATTACGGTCTATTGAATTCGCTTGTTCCCTTAAGTCAGGGACAATCTATCGCACAACAATCACTAGAGGATCTAATGGAGACGGTGGAGCCCGATTTGGATGTGGACGATTTGTCGCTATCACTAACCATGCGCGGCGTCCACTTGCCAAAGCCTACACGTGTGGCTCTCTTCGAAGCTCTTGGTGAGTGCATCGACCTCGAGATCGAGTGCGTTGGTAGTAAATTTCACGACCACATGAAGCAACAAGACCGAATTGCCAGGCAGTATCGTCGGGAGCGGCGTGAAAAGAAGCTGATGAAGTTGATCCTGAAAACGAATGCGCTTTGGTTTGATCTTGGCAATCTTCGCGAGAAAATGGCTCGGGCCGAACAAGACCGAGTTGCCAAAGGGAAAGAGGACTATTGCAAAATGAAGCGCGAGATCATGCATGCGACTCAGAAACTCAAGCGACGAGCACGAGAAGGGCAGTTGTCGATTGCTGCTACTGCTACTGCTGGCGAGGACATTGAGGACATTAGCCATGATACTCACGACAATGATGGCAAAGGTGAGGAAGAAGCTCAACTCTATATCAATGGTCTGACGGCGCGTGGACCTGCACTGCACTTTTTTGATGGTTCTCAAGCTTTAGAGACGATTGCAGTCGGGTCACGTCATGCTCTCGTCATTCATTCCTCTGGAAAACTGTATACGTGGGGCGTTGGTTCATTTGGACGCTTGGGTGGAGCGCAGGTTCCTCCATTGGTGGTACATGACCATGAAAAGCGTGGACATGTCGAGAGCAATAATGCCTCCAGCGATGATCCTGTAGCATCTTGGCATCGTGACGTGTACTCCGCACAGGTGATTCCAGCAGTGCGTCATCTTCGCTTCCGAGCTGTTGCGTGTGGCTTCAGTCACAGTCTTGCTCTTTCTGCAGATGGAAGTGTGTACGCGTGGGGATCTGCAACGCTCGGCAAGCTAGGTGTTGGCCCTATCCAAGCTCATGAAAGCTTCACCTTGGCTCCTCTGGTACTCACTTCATTGACTAGCCTCGGTATTCGTGTACGAAGGATCGCCTGTGGGCCATCACACTCAGCCCTTCTCACGACAGAGGGGGCCTTATTCGTGTGGGGATGTGGTGACGGCGGAAGACTTGGACTCGGAGATGGCAGAGACATTGGCGAAGATCGCGTACCTCGCAATGGCGACCAACTTTGCACGATTTCGACACCCACTCATGTTGATGTGCCATTCGAACACGAAAAACTAGTCGAAGTCGCGTGCAGAGCCTCACATACGGTGGTGTTGAGCACTCTGCAAAGAAGTAGTAGTGGACGGCCTTGTAGCGGTGGACGCGTATACGTTGCTGGCAGTACTCATGCCTTGGACAAGTTCACTCCGCGGTTTTCTCAAATGGTCATCCAAGACGCAGACTCGAGAGTTATGCTGGTCAAAGTGAGCTGTGGGTCGGCACACACAGCTCTTGTGTCCACTGAAGGTGAGCTTTACACATGGGGTAAGAATGTCAATGGCAGCACGGGACACCCTATAAGTGTACCGCTTGTCGTCCACCCAACTCGTGTAAGTTGCATGTTTGAACGCCCACGAAACCTGTGCTTGAATCCGTCTGTGACGGCCACACAGAGCAGTCAAAACGCGAGTGCCTTTGCCGAATATGCGCTAGGTGGCGATCATGCAGCAAATGGAATCCAACGGAGGCCCCAAACTCGGCGTGGAAGTGGTCCAGATCCAACGCAACGTAGCAGTGTCTACAAATTTGCTCAGACCCAGCAGGAGGTATGTTCGTTTTGGCAAGTAGCGTTGGCTGAACGCTGTCGAATTGTGTCAATTCGTATTGGTCTAGCGTCTTCACTCGTAGCTTATAATGATCGATCGACATTGTGTTTGAACCAAGTGCAGGCAACAGCCTTACCACTAAGTCCCAAGTATGTCATCATGGTGTCTGAGGACAAGTTTGATTTGGATGTTCGAGGCAAACAATCTCTTGCTAAGGCAAAAGAACAAAGCGTCTATACTTCACAAAGCAGTGGCAGTCAAAAGGAGCTCATATGGAAAGTACCGGCAGACACGTTTGGAAGTTTTGTTCGTATTCAGCTTGAGAGTGCTGGTGGTGCTGCAATGTTAGGACTCGAGCGTGTTGAAGTGCTAGGTGCATCTAGTGAAGAGCATGACGGACCGCGAGTAAGCGATGTGGTATGTGCCGAAGGAATGACTGTTGCCATTTGTATGCCACTCAGTCGGCACGACGACCTACGTCTCAAGTTTCAGCGAGCTGCTCGAGCAGACCGCGCCAGTGTCGATGTACTTGCTCAATTGGAGACCTATCAGCCGTTTGTGCGTGAGGAAGAGCAACAAGTTGAAGCAGATGAAGCTTTCGACGCTAGCACCATAAGAGCCAAAAGCCGAGACGCTGCACTTGAGGCTAAGCAAAGGACAGAGACTTGCGTGCTTTGTCGACCAAAGCTGCTTTGTGTGATTTGTGAAATGGAGAACCAAGTGAGGGCTATGAAGCGTCAAACGTCATCAGCATTGAGTTCTCGAACGTCGATTGATCGACAACAACAAAAGCAAAAGGCAGCGAATGGACAAAGGAAACGACTTGGGCACGTGTTGACATTCCCCAGCTTTGCAACGAGGAATCGTTCCGATAACGTCTTGCCACTTGACGCATTATGTCGTGAGTTTCTTGAACTCGATACAAGGACGTTTAAGGAGGAAGAACATGAGTGTTTGGAGCTCGAGTTAACGGATTCCGAGGCACTTGCCCGTGGAAAGAAAGCAGAGGATGAAGCTTCGAGGAAAGGAATTGTACGCCATGCTGCAGTCCCAACATTGTGTTTTCGGCATAAAAAACGTTTGACTTGTTTTTTGTAGCAAGCGAAGTGCTTGCCCCTAGAACCCGTTTAGACAGTAGATAGCAACATTGTGGATACTGGAAAGTGTCCACTTCCGTAGGCCTGGATATTGCAGGTGGCATTGTCACTGCTCTTCATGATAAGAGAGAAATTAGGGGGGAAATGTAGCCGTGGTCAGTTGGGCATCACGCTCGTGCCGCCATTGAGACGTTTGATTCGTGGAAATGTACCTCAAGAAGGGTACAATATTGCGATAAAATAATGTAGAGGTACATTCCCCCTCATTTATCATTTCGCGTCGGGGTGGGTCCCTCTGGGTAACGATGGCGTCTGCTCCCGACCCTCCCGGGAAGATTATCTATCCGCGCACGACGTTCACGAACGCTCAACGACTTCAGATATGCACTCATCGCGAGCAGAATCCGAGCATGACGCAGAATCAGTTAGCGATATGGGCTCATGAGACGTTCCAGCTGCCACGCAAACCGTCCCAAGCCATGATCTCCAAACTCCTCAAAAGAAAACCCGATCTGGAAACTATGACCCATGAGGAGTTAACGTGCAAGTCTCGACGAACTGTACGGTTTCCCCGTCTCGACACTGCACTCGCTCGATGGGTCGCTTACTGTGAAGAGACGGGAATTCCAGTCACGGGGGAGTCAATTCGACTCAAAGCCGCAACATTTGCCGAAATTTTGCACATTGACTCGCCATTGACCTTTTCGAATGGTTGGCTCTACAAATTCAACGAACGTCACGGCTTTGGAGGTGTCAAAGCTCAGAAAGAAACAAAACTTTCCGTCGAGCAAGCAAAGAGTAACCTTCAACGTCGACTGCAAGCTTTTGAAGCGAGAGATATCTTCAGCATGGACGAGACGGGGCTGCTCTTTACCATGTTTCCAGATCGGTCTGGCAAACGAACGACCAAGAGGTTAACGATGGTGTTAAGCTGCAATGCTGATGGATCGGAGAAGCTGCTTCCGTTGTTGATTGGGAAGGCAGAGAAACCTCGAGGATTCACGGCCTCGACGGCCATGGAGATGAACTACATGCACAATTCCAATACAATGATGACGCGGGAGATTTTCATCAAGTGGGTTAAAGACGTGGATGCAAAATTTCACAAACAACAGCGTAAAGTTGTGCTCCTCGTTGATAACGCGGCAGTGCATGCTGGTTTCAATGCTGAGGAGCTAAAGAGCGTTGAAGTGGTGTTCTTGCCGCCTGGTATGCCCAGCAATTTGCATCCTTTTACTGCTGGGATCGTGACCGCTTTTAAAAGACGCTATCGACAGCGACAGATTCAACACGCACTGGACCATATGGACGCTGATGCTGATGTGAGTGCCGATGCCAAGTTTGACAGTGTCAGTGTGAAGCAAGCGTTGTCTTGGTGTGTTGAGTGTTGGGACGCAGTACCGTCCTCGGTGATCGCAAGCTGCTGGCAGAAGACTGGTCTACCTTATGCAAACACTCCTGACTATGAATACGAATGTCGTGGGAAGGAAGACGCGATCTCCGAAGAGCTGGCAGTGATGCTATCTTGGCTCCATGCGGCGGAACCCCTCACCGTGGATGAATTGCTCAACCTGCCAGAAGAGAGTGTGATCATGGACGAGCCCACGGACGAGGATTTTTGCGCGCCTGTGGAATCTACAAAAGTCACCACTCAGCAGACAAAGCCAAAAGCTACCGATACGGACGACAACTTAAGCATTGAAGAGCTCAAGGAGCGTCTTAAGTGGATAGCCAAGCTCCTAATCTATGCCGATGAGAAGGATGTCCCAGCGGAATCCATGAGCGGCATGCGCATCCTGCAGCGCGACTTTCGAGACCAACTCAACAAGAAGCAGTCAAATTTCTAGTTAACCTGTGAATACGTCAAGGGAGAGCCCCCAACTCGTGGGCCCACGGCTGTACATATTTGATTCGCATAGCGTGTTGATCACTATCCAGGATTGTTTGTAGGTGTCGAGCCCACTTTTGTGTCTTTCGCGTACCTACTCTATGCGTCCACGCGTAGCTTGCTCTTGACCAGCATGAGCATGTTGATGGCCGTGTTTACGTCGCGGTCCCAGTACTTGGCACTGCACTCTGCGTGGTCGCAGTGGAGCACTCCACAGCATTTTGTGAGCTGTTGTGGGGTATCCCCATCCACCGCCATCTTGTCCGCCACACTCCCTCTTCCGCTGCTTCTTACCATGCGTAGTGACAGGATATTTTGCAGACGAAAGCGTCTAGTGATACTGCGAGCAGAGCTTGCTCGTCATAAACTCGTCTTTGAACTCACCACCGTTGCGCACTTCTGCAATGCCCCTACCAACTCTTTCCTTGGGCTGAGATATCAAAAGCGTGGCGCATTACCGTTTACCAATAGTCAGAGTCTCGAAGGCGTTTCTCGAAGTGCTCACGAATCATTACGCCGGCGTTGACCACCATCTGCTCACGAAGTTCTTGTTTAAAGGAGCAAATTCACAGACTTACTGATACACACGGATGCTTTCCCACAAATCCGGATTCTTCTCTGCAATGAGACGCGTTTGAGGAGTTGACGCCACGCCGAACAACAGCGGTCAAAGAAGGTCTTGTCGGAGAATGGCTGTTCTCCAGATATCGAAGAACGTGTGGAGATTGATCAGATGCCAGGCCTCCATCTGATTCTGCTTCACCGCATGAGCACTGCGTTGGATCTTGTGTTGAAGAAGAGGATCACACTAGATCGTGTCCAGGCGACACGTTGACGGTGGTGTGGCATGTTTGAAAGGACATTGTTGGCTAAGGACTGCGCCATTCTTACAGCAGCAATGGCTTTAGACGTGATGACCGGCGTATTCATGCGCAAACTACAACTCGAGTAGAAAGTGTGATTACCAGCGTATAAAGAAGACAACAGGGTGTACTATTTCTCAAGACATTCAGTGGGTATTGAAGAAGTCCTGGAGTTCCACAGACACGAACTTTGATGCCTGACACTAGAAACTGTTGTACTCACATTGATACTTTACGCTCAACCCCAGCGGCATCAGGGCCATAAACGCGATCCACGGAAACAGCATCAAGACCGATCAAGTGATCCACGGCGACAGAAGCGACTCCCGCTAACAACCCCCACGACACGACGAGACCAGGACGACGACGGACAAAAACAACAACATGGCCACTTCTACGATCCACGGTAACGCTCCAAAAACTGCTCGTCATCCCCACTAACGTTCGGCCTAACAAGCGGTATGCAAGGTTGCTCTTGCTCTTTTGGTCATTGGACGGCTCTGGCTGTTTGGGCTGCTGGTCGTCTCGCTGCGCTTGTAGTTGACGCAATGGAGTGCCTGCACATTCACCATTACATTGATCGTACTGCAAATTGGTTGAATCTAACTTTCATACCATTCACGGCATCGCGAAACCCGTACATCTGAAAAAACATGGTTGCCATGATTACCAGCTGTAGCACTAGTAGCAACACAGGCATCTTCATTGTCGAGGATGGTGATTGTTAAGTCACACGTGTCCACACCCGAGTGAATTGGCGACTGAATCGTACGATAAGCTTCAAGTGATCATGGCACCGTTGAAAACAGGGCCGCGACTACCGTCTGTTAACTCTTAGTGAACTGCAACGAGCGTACAAGCGTATTTCTCCTAAACTCCTAATCAACGCAAATTGTATTTACAACAGTTGTCATCGAGTCTCGATACATCAATGCGTCAACTCAAGTGGTTATTGAGGTTGTTTGTGTGCCAAGCATGTTGCGCTGTCAATATCCAGGACACACACAACATTGTCTTCTAGTCTACCGCCTTCTCCGCCCTTCTAAAAGCCTCCATGTATCGCTCACCGCGAAGCTCACTCTTGAGCAGCGCCAGTATGTCGATGGCTGCATTCACGTGTCGGTCTCAGCACTTGACGGTACTGCGTAAGGTACTTTTAGAAGATCCCTCACTTCAGTATCCGTACGCCACGCACATCTTCTTGCTCACCGTTGGAATCATGCGCTTTGCTATCGAGCCGCTGAGAGACATCAAAGGCGTGGCGCATTACTGTCCACCGATTGTCCTGGAACACAGCGATACGCGGGCGATTCCAGCTGTAGCCCTCAACTTGCTTCTTGATATGTCCATAGAAGCCATACAGAGTCGTCGCATTGAGCTTGATGTGCGATCTCGTATACGTCGTGGACATTGGAAATAGCGAGAGCACCCGGACTTTCTTCTCGTTAGGCACTTCCACCATCCTCCTCTCGACCGCGCTCTAGAATTTCCACAGGAGAATACCAGACCATTCTCTTGAATACGCTCTGGCCACGGAATCCACTGCGCGCTCCATACAGTGCCGTCTTGCGTTAGAATGTCGCGCATCTGCAACGCTTTCGCCATGTCCGTCTCGCTGATACTCTTGCACTAACGCATGATGGCATTCACAAGTTTTTTCTCCTTCTTTCGCTTCTTGTTGAGATCGCTACCAAGATTCCCCAAAATGATCCGGACGTAGAGTCGAAGGCGCTTCTCGAAGTGCTCACAAATCATTACGCCGGCGTTGACCACCATCTGCTCACGAAGTTCTTGTTTGAAGGCGAGTATCTAGCAAATATACAGCCTTCCACAAGTCCGTCTTGTGCTCTTTGTCACTGACTGATACACACGGATGCTTTCCCACAAATCCGGATTCTTCTCTGCAATGAGACGCGTTTGAGAAGCTGACGCCACGCCGAACAACAGCGGTCAAAGAAGGTCTTGTCGTGGTGTAGTCGGGCAGAGGGAGGCTGTTCTCCAGATATTGAAGAGCGTGTAGAGATTGATCAGATGCTAGGCCTCCATCTGATTCTTTTTCACCGCATGACGGACACCAGAGAGACTTGCCACGACGCAAGGTGCATTTGCAGTAACTTTGTAGCCTGTGGACGTGTGAATGAACGTCTCTACCTTTCCGGTTCAATTCTTTTCTACCAAATACATTGAGCAATTGCTGTACGTGGATACAAAGATCAAGTCGTGTAGCAAAGGACTTTGAGGGCGTGAATGGACAGCGTCTTACTTGCTGTAGCCTGAACGTTGTCCTACGAGCTACCACTCGCACTTAACAAAGCTGTGGTGAGTGGCTAAAGTTTCACCTTTCGTGCGTCATTTCCGAATTTTCAGCCAAGAGATCCAAGTATTCCTCTTGAGAAACATGAACGATCAGAAATACATGGACGCTTTCGCCCACGACGTTGTCAAGCGCAAAGCCGATTTCCTGCGTAAAGTGACGGACGTGTATGAATGGCCATGATGTGGTCGTGAAGGTCCGAATACGTCTCACTTGTACTCTTTTGTGCTTTATTAGGCGGAATGTAATGCAAGACCTGGGACTTGATGCCATAGTGTTGAGTACTTCAGCTAATTATGCCTGGATCACCAGCGGCGCTCGAAATTACGTCTTTATGGCCACAGAAGGCGGCACCGGCTCCATCTATGTCGATGCCAGTCAAGTGGCAGTATTGACGAATGAGATTGAAGGGCATAGACTCGTGAATGAAGAGATGCGAGGCCTTGAGAAAGAGGTCGTCCTCATTCAAGATCCGTGGTACGCGCAACGAAGTGCGGTCGAGATGGCGAAAGCGCTTGCCAAGAGTGACAACGTCGCAGTGGACGCCCTTGATGCTGCTCTCGCTGCTCGTCTTGCTGAGCTCCGAGCTACCTTGACAGAGTATGAGATGGAGGTCTTTCGTGCTCTTGGCAAAGACTGCGGCGAAATCATCGGAGAAGTAGCGCGTGCGGTGCGCCCCACGATGACAGAATGGGAGATTGCGAGCCAATTATCCGCAAAGATGTGGATCCGTGGAATCACGCCAGCTGTCATGCTGGTAGCAGCGGACGAGCGTGTTGACAGCATTCGCCACCCGCTGCCGACGACAAAACGTGTCAAGAACAAAGCGATGCTCGTGATCTGCGGTCAGCGCGCAGGACTCATCGCTTCGACAACTCGTTTGGTATACATCACCTCGTCACCAAATGCCGCGATTCCCGATGACCTCTTACGTCGACACGAGGCTGCTACATACGTGGATGCCGTACTAATGGCCAACACTCGTACCCCTGAAACAAAGGCCAGCAAAATGCTTGAAATCGCACAAGCTGCATACGCTGAGAAAGGATACGATGGCGAGTGGAAGTTCCACCATCAGGGTGGGTGTGCTGCTTACAAGAGCCGCGAATGGGTGGCAAACCCATCCGTTAACCGAGTGACGGGTTTAAACCAAGCGTACGCTTGGAATCCATCCATCGCAGGCACCAAGTCCGAGGACACGATACTCTGTCATACAGACGCTCATGGTGCGCCTATCGTGGAAGTCATCACTTCGTCCCCCAACTGGCCAGTGATTGAACACACCATTGGAGACTTTACGGTCGCAAGACCGAAGATTTTGCACTTGCAATTCTGAGCAAGGGACTGACACGTTGCTCATACCAACCTTTATAATGCAATCGTCCATTCACAATAGGCTAAAGCCGACGACTAGATAAGATGTGACCACAGCTTTGCCTTATCTACACAGTCTGAAGTTCATCTGTTGTCTCTGGGGGCTTCCAGAAAAGTGAAAAAATGTTGGTGATGATAACATCAGCAACGTTCATGTTCTCGTCGCCATCAGCTTCAGATGCTGCCGGTGTCGGAGAAGACGCAATTGGCACTCGAAGCTGCTCCAAGTCGACAACTGTTCCTTCGTCAATCACAACTTCTTCGTCTAGATGGGTGTCCAACGCCTCATTCTCGCTTACCAAAGACGCTCCGTCGTCACTTGACGGTGCAGCTAGACCGGGCAGCTTTAAACGTTGTGTGCGGTTTGGATTCCGCTTGAAAGTGAGCGTCAATGGCCGCAAGCCTCCTTGAAGCAAAAGCATCGCATGACGAAATGGCGCAGAATCCACGGGTTGTTTGTTCACAGCTACCAGTTCATCGTACGGCTCCAAAATCCCCTTCTTGGCAGCAGCCATATCTGGTAGCAGACTCCTCACAGTAGCCCCCAAGTCTGGCACATTTGCTTGGAAATGGATTCCGATCGGCCCACGCTCCTTGAAAACCACATCAATGTATTGCAAGTCATCTTTCTCTTCTCTGGTCGTGAGTTGCTCTGTGTTTCCAGTAATTGAGATAGACCTTGATGGGCGAGGTTCGAATCGTGTAGCGCTCGAATTGCGAGCAAGTGGTTTAATCGCAGAAGACAATAAGGGTGTAGGCCCTAGCAAGCGAGGGTCAGTCCACGTCGTTGTAGTCGTGTACTTGTTGAAGAAAAAGACTGCACCCGAAGCAGTCACACGCATTTCCCAACCAGCAGGTAACGGTGTTGAAAAGTCTTCGATTGTGTGTTTACAGCCATCATCTGGAGGAACGTGGATGTCCTTTAGTGCATGGCTGCCGTGCGTAATGTGTGGTGACGAGGAAGAGCGACGCATAATGCTATCATGAGCTGCGTACTCGCGTGCCATCGCACTAATGCCTCGTGGACGATACGTACCACCTGAAGTGGTAATCTCATTTGATGTTAAAGTGGTTTCCTTGTCGACTGCACGCTCTGAAGCAGCAGCTAACTTGGTTGCAGAGCGCAGCTTGAGTGCAATGGGCACACGAGGATCTTCCAATCCATCTCGGTCCTCATGACCTTTTCGACGGTAGCAAACGATCCCTTCCGTCATTTCGGTTCGCTCGTAGTCCGTCGGTAAGTCAACATCACTACAGAGCGCATCAATCTCCCGTATTTTCACTCTTAGAGCCTGTTCCAACTGCATTTGTCGGTCTTCCGCAATTTGCTTTTGCTGCGCTAAGAGATCGTTCAATTGTGTAACAGCAGCTTGACTGGCTTGCACCTGCTGCTCTTTATCCTGCAATTGTTGCCGCAGCAAGGACACATTTCCATCATTACGGATATCCACACTCTTGCAGACGATCCTTTCCATCTTCGCTCGTTCAACAAGCGCTTGTGATGCCTCCAATTCCAGCCGCAATTGCTTGCTAACAAATTGCACCGCATCGTCCGCCAACCTCCCCGTTAAAAACACTCGTGACCCCAACACTTCCACGAGCTTTGCAATCGCAATTTCAGCCTCTCGTTTCTGCAGCAGCAACTCGGATACAACTTGACTCAATTTCTCCACTGTACTCTGAGCTCCGATCGTCTCTTTATTGATCGAGACGAGCTCATTCCAAATCTCGGTCAATTGCACGTCTACCATGTCCATCATCTGTCCATTGGTCTTGAGCAGTTGCACGAAATCGGTCCAGCTTTTCTCGCGCTTATTCCCTGAAAGTGGCTGCTGATTGATCTTTAATTCGGAAGCAGGAAGACTGAAATTACTCAGTCCACTCATGATACTGCGAGGAGGGGGACTTGGAGGGGATGGCGGACGAGACACACGGCTTGGTTTCACTTCGATTGAAGGACCATCCACGACCGAATGACACGCGGCCGATTGCGTCTTTGGCGATGAAAACGTGACAGACGACGATTCTTCATTGGTATCGTGCGCAGAGTGCGTGGCACGCACCGTTGAGTTGAGGCTGTGGCGATCTTGTGATAACGCGACTGCGTCATAGTTTCCACTCTGCTGCAACCACTCTTTCTTTTGGCTCTGATACGCGCGCAAGAGCACCTTTCCCCGGGCAATCAATTGAGGCTCTGATAGCGGAATTGTCGATGCGACTTGTGCGTCTGAGTCGACATGAGTCAGATCTGAGTCACTTTTGGAATCATCGACGTCGGTGGAGCTCTGGATGGTCGCGAAAGGGATTGGAGGTAGCGATGACGACTTTAAAAAAGCTGGAGTGGAAAAGGATAGAGGAGATGCAGTGGATGGACCTCTAATGTGGCCTTCTTGCAGTGGCGCGAGGGTAACTAAGCGCTCCATCAGTGTGTGAGCATGTAAAATGAGTGGGCGTTTTCCTGATTCGGAGAGTGTACCGATATACCGAATCCACTACCGGTAAATAAACTAAATCTTGGCCTTTGCGACATTCACTCTGGATCTTAAATTGACAATTTCCCATTCCCTCACAGCCAATTTATCACCCAATTGCTCACAGCTCTTCGATATCTACGCAAAGAATGTGGACGCCAAAGCTCTTCGCTCTATTTGCACTCAAGGTGACCGTCATTCTTGCGAGTAACAATTCCACTGCTGGAAACAACGACCTTAGCCAGGTGAACGAGGTGGTTCCAGCGACTGCTTTGGTGGCATCATCTATTACTGGTGCCAACAAACAGGACGAGACACGATCGCTGCGGTACGGCGGCACCGCGATTGCTGAAGCTAGCGACGAGAGGGGACTGGAAGTGCCTTTGCACGCATTTTTGGCGGATCTACGCTCGAATGTAAAAAAAATTGTTGACGGGCTTAAGACTCAGAGTAGGCAAGTTGCTATGGGCAGTGCGAGTCACATCAACACAAATAGGGGCCCGAAAGAACTCGACGGGGTGGAGGGGATGGGTGATGGTTTGATCCCAAGCAGCTCTTCTCAGAAGAGAAAGAGCAGTTCTACGAAGCCAACACTTGCGGACGAAGGCCCCTGGAGAACCAAGATCCGACTCATCGAACCAGGCATTGATCCATCGACTATGCCTTCGATTGAGGGAATTGTTGATGATTTGGTTCGGAACACCGACAGCCCTGAAATATTCAATGACGTGTTGAAGCCTGTGAAATTCTCTTCTTCCCAAAAGAAACACATTCTTGCCTACTATGACAAGTCTAAGGAGGATCTGAAAAAGAGGATTGAAGATAAACTTCGGAGCGGACGATTTGCTAAGAAAAAGGTCCGGGCGGGTATTATCCAGATGCTGGAAGATGACGGCAAAGCATATAATTTGCATCACATCTATAAGTTGATTGGAAGATGGCGGCGACACATGAAATCCGAGATGAAAGTGGAGGAAGCCAAGTTGGATCAAGACGGACTCACGGAACAGGAAAAATATGACATCCTGAAAACGATGAATCCCCACCTTTTAAGCAAAGAAGGCAAAGACATGGTGAACCCGTTGTCTTATCAAAGCGCTGAGAACCAGGCTATGCGTTACGATGCAGCGCGTATGGAGAAAAGCAAGCAGATGCTGAACCCTTTTGCCAAAGCAGAGGAAAGTCATCTTCGCGACGGGCTTTACAGGGCTCGAGTAGCACTCGGCATAGAGGCTCAAGAGATGCAGGTGAAAGTCGAAGATTTACTTTGGAGTGTTTGTCCTCGGGAGAAAGTTCGTATGAAGTTGACGCCTGCTGGCCGTGAGCTTTCGAGTGCCGAAGCCAAGCTCATTGAAGACAGCATCGATCACTGGTTAGCGAAGTATGGTGGAGTGACAAAAAGCATTAATGTGCTCTTTCATCTAGGTCTCCCTGGCTCATCAGTTCGTGATATAGTCCTTGCGAGCCGCATATTCTCGAGCGAAGAGGTTGGCCGCGTTCAGATGTACGTTGATAAGTGGCCGACGAGTTTCAAGGATAAGATGCACGAGAAGCTGATGGTGTGGCTAGCAATGTATAAGAGCAAGGAAAGCGTCGAGGAACTGCTTGTAACTCATCTCAATTCTGAGAGCGATTCCGTCAAGGCGATCTTGGACGGAATCGATAAACCCTTCAGTAACGCTCTTCGTCCAATGCGCGCAAAGTGGCTTGAAGATCAGCTGAACGATTTCTCCAGCAAGTTCGATGAGCTGCTCAATAACCGGGAGGAACATATTCGTTTGCTCTACGAGGGATGGCTTCAAACAGATTTTCCTCCATCCGCTGTTGACGCAACGTTGGAAATGAAATCTTTGCCGCAATCAAGCCAGGCGCACAAAGACTTCGAGCAATACGTGAACCGCTACAACAAGAAGCACTCTGATCCAGCGGTTTCTCGCTTGAAACCCTTCAGAAAGTAGATAGTAAAGTATCCACCCAGGCAGGCCTGGATATTGGACGAGGTGACATTGTCACTACCACAGATACGACCTCATTCACGGTCGGTTTGTACACCCGATAACACTTGAAATGCCAACCCTGTGGAGCTTTGAATCGCTTGTGGGCGTTGTCTTCTTGTGTCGTTTCTTGTCTCTGAAAATCTTAGCCAAGCGGAGAGCTCGTCAGTATCGGCCTTGGATCGCCAACAATGATGACAATCACAACAAAACAGCTGAGCTAGTTCGCCTCAGATGCTATTCCAGCACACTTGAAGCTTAGTACCAAAGATTACAGGTAAGGACCTCATTCTCCTCATTCACATCTTTCAGCTCACGTAAAGCCTCCAAATTCAAGCGCATGTGCGTACTCAGAGTGCGAGAAACCCGCTTCAGCGTGGCCATCGACGCCTGGAGCGCGCGTTTTCCTCCTGTAGCTGCGTTTCCAGAGCATTTATCGGAGCTTCATCAATCCATCGAGCGCGAGATGGTGCAGTTTGTCCTTCTCAAGAGACGACACGAAGGCGCCGCAGTTAGCTTTCCGCCGAAACCTAGGATTGTCTGCTGAAGTACTAGCATACTAATGAGTAAGGTCGTTTATGGTGATATCCAAGTACCAGCTAGCTCAACAAGTATCTCTCAGTAATGTTGCTACAGAAGCAGAAAAAGTCAAGTGAAAAGTTTCTTATGCCGGAAACAAGTCTCAAGTAGTTGACGCAATGTTGGGACTGCAGCATGGCGTACAATTCCTTTCCTCGAAGCTTCATCCTCTGCTTTCTTTCCACGGGCAAGTGCCTCGGAATCCGTTAACTCGAGCTCCAAACACTCATGTTCTTCCTCCTTAAACGTCCTTGTATCGAGTTCAAGAAACTCACGACATAATGCGTCAAGTGGCAAGACGTTATCGGAACGATTCCTCGTTGCAAAGCTGGGGAATGTCAACACGTGCCCAAGTCGTTTCCTTTGTCCATTCGCTGCCTTTTGCTTTTGTTGTTGTCGATCAATCGACGTTCGAGAACTCAATGCTGATGACGTTTGACGCTTCATAGCCCTCACTTGGTTCTCCATTTCACAAATCACACAAAGCAGCTTTGGTCGACAAAGCACGCAAGTCTCTGTCCTTTGCTTAGCCTCAAGTGCAGCGTCTCGGCTTTTGGCTCTTATGGTGCTAGCGTCGAAAGCTTCATCTGCTTCAACTTGTTGCTCTTCCTCACGCACAAACGGCTGATAGGTCTCCAATTGAGCAAGTACATCGACACTGGCGCGGTCTGCTCGAGCAGCTCGCTGAAACTTGAGACGTAGGTCGTCGTGCCGACTGAGTGGCATACAAATGGCAACAGTCATTCCTTCGGCACATACCACATCGCTTACTCGCGGTCCGTCATGCTCTTCACTAGATGCACCTAGCACTTCAACACGCTCGAGTCCTAACATTGCAGCACCACCAGCACTCTCAAGCTGAATACGAACAAAACTTCCAAACGTGTCTGCCGGTACTTTCCATATGAGCTCCTTTTGACTGCCACTGCTTTGTGAAGTATAGACGCTTTGTTCTTTTGCCTTAGCAAGAGATTGTTTGCCTCGAACATCCAAATCAAACTTGTCCTCAGACACCATGATGACATACTTGGGACTTAGTGGTAAGGCTGTTGCCTGCACTTGGTTCAAACACAATGTCGATCGATCATTATAAGCTACGAGTGAAGACGCTAGACCAATACGAATTGACACAATTCGACAGCGTTCAGCCAACGCTACTTGCCAAAACGAACATACCTCCTGCTGGGTCTGAGCAAATTTGTAGACACTGCTACGTTGCGTTGGATCTGGACCACTTCCACGCCGAGTTTGGGGCCTCCGTTGGATTCCATTTGCTGCATGATCGCCACCTAGCGCATATTCGGCAAAGGCACTCGCGTTTTGACTGCTCTGTGTGGCCGTCACAGACGGATTCAAGCACAGGTTTCGTGGGCGTTCAAACATGCAACTTACACGAGTTGGGTGGACGACAAGCGGTACACTTATAGGGTGTCCCGTGCTGCCATTGACATTCTTACCCCATGTGTAAAGCTCACCTTCAGTGGACACAAGAGCTGTGTGTGCCGACCCACAGCTCACTTTGACCAGCATAACTCTCGAGTCTGCGTCTTGGATGACCATTTGAGAAAACCGCGGAGTGAACTTGTCCAAGGCATGAGTACTGCCAGCAACGTATACGCGTCCACCGCTACAAGGCCGTCCACTACTACTTCTTTGCAGAGTGCTCAACACCACCGTATGTGAGGCTCTGCACGCGACTTCGACTAGTTTTTCGTGTTCGAATGGCACATCAACATGAGTGGGTGTCGAAATCGTGCAAAGTTGGTCGCCATTGCGAGGTACGCGATCTTCGCCAATGTCTCTGCCATCTCCGAGTCCAAGTCTTCCGCCGTCACCACATCCCCACACGAATAAGGCCCCCTCTGTCGTGAGAAGGGCTGAGTGTGATGGCCCACAGGCGATCCTTCGTACACGAATACCGAGGCTAGTCAATGAAGTGAGTACCAGAGGAGCCAAGGTGAAGCTTTCATGAGCTTGGATAGGGCCAACACCTAGCTTGCCGAGCGTTGCAGATCCCCACGCGTACACACTTCCATCTGCAGAAAGAGCAAGACTGTGACTGAAGCCACACGCAACAGCTCGGAAGCGAAGATGACGCACTGCTGGAATCACCTGTGCGGAGTACACGTCACGATGCCAAGATGCTACAGGATCATCGCTGGAGGCATTATTGCTCTCGACATGTCCACGCTTTTCATGGTCATGTACCACCAATGGAGGAACCTGCGCTCCACCCAAGCGTCCAAATGAACCAACGCCCCACGTATACAGTTTTCCAGAGGAATGAATGACGAGAGCATGACGTGACCCGACTGCAATCGTCTCTAAAGCTTGAGAACCATCAAAAAAGTGCAGTGCAGGTCCACGCGCCGTCAGACCATTGATATAGAGTTGAGCTTCTTCCTCACCTTTGCCATCATTGTCGTGAGTATCATGGCTAATGTCCTCAATGTCCTCGCCAGCAGTAGCAGTAGCAGCAATCGACAACTGCCCTTCTCGTGCTCGTCGCTTGAGTTTCTGAGTCGCATGCATGATCTCGCGCTTCATTTTGCAATAGTCCTCTTTCCCTTTGGCAACTCGGTCTTGTTCGGCCCGAGCCATTTTCTCGCGAAGATTGCCAAGATCAAACCAAAGCGCATTCGTTTTCAGGATCAACTTCATCAGCTTCTTTTCACGCCGCTCCCGACGATACTGCCTGGCAATTCGGTCTTGTTGCTTCATGTGGTCGTGAAATTTACTACCAACGCACTCGATCTCGAGGTCGATGCACTCACCAAGAGCTTCGAAGAGAGCCACACGTGTAGGCTTTGGCAAGTGGACGCCGCGCATGGTTAGTGATAGCGACAAATCGTCCACATCCAAATCGGGCTCCACCGTCTCCATTAGATCCTCTAGTGATTGTTGTGCGATAGATTGTCCCTGACTTAAGGGAACAAGCGAATTCAATAGACCGTAATACTGTCCCATGAGCTGTAACCTTCTCCGCTTATCTTCATGCGTAGATGTGCTCGGCACAGGTTTCTCAAACACCTTCACGTACTTTTTGCGGAGACTAAGCTCGTCATGACTTTCACGACTTGCAGTCACTTGAGACGGAAGCGCAAACAAGCGCAA
>NQFO01001787.1:0-52487 GCA_003991265.1 Pseudoperonospora humuli
GCGATGTCTATACAAGTGGCTACGCGCGAGTGCCGTCATGTAGTTGCGTCCTAGCGATCTCGGGCGTGAAGCGAGAGTCAGAGGAAACGGCATCCAGAGCACGAATCGATTCTTGCAAGCATGCCGTCATTCAAGACTGCGAGCTACAAGATGTATTTGGAGCAACGTGTGATTTCTGCTGCAGCTAGCTCTACGCAAAGTGGCCATTTCTCGAGTGGAAGTTTATTCGGAAGCGCAAAACTCATGTGGCGGTCGATACGGTCGCCAAGTGTATGGGTTCGACGATAGGCAAGAAGACGCACGCGGCCCACGGAGACTGCTGGCGTTGCAAAAGTGCGCGACGACGGTCTTTGTGGACGAGTTCAGGACGAGCAAGCTCTGCTCGCAGTGCCCCCAATTGTTCGATACTCTGTCCCAACGTGCGACAGGAAGCTGCCGAAGAAGAGGACGTGCGAGGGTGTGGCGGTGTATCTTCAGTTGACAAATAAATGCTTCAAAGTGCTCTGTTGCGACCATGCGAAGCATCCCGCCAAGTAGTTGGGACTGCGATGTGAGCGCGGTCATCACCATGCTAGTGCTGGTCAAGAGCGAGCTTCACGGTGCAGGACACATGTGCGCTTTTCGAAGGGCGGAGAAGGTGTAGAGTAGCAAACAACGTGTTTACGAGAAAATATCACGCAGGCAGTCCTGGATAAGCCTTCAACTTCCTCAGGAAGTTATACTATCGTAGCAGTCAATGAGAGTGTTTCACGTCATATGTCTTTAGTGAACTGTTGCTGAACTTCGATTGCATACCTTACTCGTCGTCGTCGTCATCATCGGCCATTTCATCGTCCTTGATGGATTGGATAGCCCACTCGTTCACCTCGTCGCGCAGGTTGTCTGGCACCAGATGGTGCTGCCAGTTCGTCTCCTCGCAAATCCAGCTCAGCTCCAGCTCAAATGAGTGACTCACCTCATCGTGCAGCGTGTTCAGACTACAGCAATCGAAATTCGCGGTTAAGTCAAGCAAGTTTCTACACACCAAGACCTGCACGTACATTTTAGCGACGTATTTCATGGCTTCGCGGCACGTCATGTCAAAAAGCTTGTACTTTTCAATCTCTGTTTTTGCCGACTGTTGTCCTTTTCCCAGCGCGCAGCCGCGGTAGCTCTGCAAGCATTAGCGCAACACCAATTTCTTGTCAGCAAACAATATCAACATAGACACAACTTGGTCTCTGTTCACGTACGTAAGTGACTCCCGAGGGTTCAACCATATAGAGACTGGACTTTTTCGTGTCTTGGTCGTAGCCAGCAAGCATGACAGCCGTGCCAAACGGTCGGATAGAACCATACAGCGTGTAGTAGTGCACAAACTGGCCCATGCGCTCTGCCAGTAGGTGAGGTGGGATAGCGCAGCCGTAGTTCTTCTTGTAGTTGAGCGCCTCCTCACGCGCACGATTCACCAACTGACGGCCATCTGCTACGAGCCCCGCCATGGACAGACCCACATGACGGTCGATAGCGTAGACTCGGCGGTGCGTACCTGGCACTAGCATTTTGCTTAGCAATGTCTTCTCCACACCCATGATGACACCGTCCGTGCATTTGATGCCAATTGTCGTGCTGTACAATGAAGAAGAATTCACGCTTGGTTAATCAAGAGAGTAGACCAACGGTTGCATCCTCTTTCCGTACCCGCTGTTTTCGACGGCTTTCTTGGCGTACTCGACCTGGAAGATTCGTCCTTCGGGAGAGAACGTGCCTGCCGAGTAGTCGTAGCCGGCACCGGTGCTGCTCATGCTAGCTGTCTAGATTAACCTGGTTCCCTGTCGCGACACGAAGAAGACGATCTTCGTCACAAAATATCCTCCCCTCCCTCAAAACGTTTACGAGGTAGCACGAAGGTAACTAAAGAAGCTATATATTGCAAAAAGTTTCTTTTTGAATGCATGTCAAATTGCTGACTCTGCGTTAAGTATCGGTCAGAATTACGTTGCGTGAGCGTTCGCAGTCGAATCATCACTTTCTACACAAGTCTTGCTATGGTACACATCTCACAACTATTCCACTACAATGTCAACATAAAGCTGCCGTGTCGCTCTTGGACTAGCCACACGTCGTCGATTACATGACCGTAGAGCCCTTGCGCTGCCGGGTTCTCTGGGTCTGCTTCTACCTGCTGCCAATGCAAATGTGTAGCATTCACGACCTCCATACGTGAATACCCAAAGATGGAGTTACGGAACGCATCCCAGACCTCACTTGGTCTCTCAAACGACTTCCTCATAATGGACGTCAAGTACTGCCCCGACGCTCCAGTGAGGATGTGCGTGGTGGCGTGCATATTGCGAGTGCGCCTCCAAGTCTGGGACCTATACACATCGAAGGCTCGCTCGTAGTTGTGCTGATGTCCGCAAAGATAGACGTCGACGCCATGGATGAAGAACTTGTCTTCAAGCTTGTCCCGCAGCATAGCGGCTTTATCGCCGCAGTTGGTGTTATCAGAGGTGCAGTACATGGGGCGGTGTCCAATTACGACGAGCCAGGGAGTGTGCTCCCGATTCGCGTTGGCTTTGGCAAGATCTTGCTCCAGCCAGGCTTCTTGCCGTGCAATTACATCTCCGTCCACATCCATGGTTTTCTTGAAGTAGATTTCTGTCGAGATGACAGTAAAGTGCACGAGTCCTACATCATAGGAGTAAAACCAGTTGTTTGGCACTTCCTTGGGCTCTGCATCCCGTGACCGCCCACCGACGTGAACAGTCTGCACACCTTCGTTCTCGTTGCTAGGCATGAGACGAAAGCGTTGAGAGTAGTGACTGAACGTGTTGTGCTGCTCGTGGTTTCCTGGACACACCATGAATGGCACACTTGCAGCAATAGGCTCAATTTGCTGCATGAAAATATCGCCAACGTGACCATTAACCATATGAAGGTCATAGGCGTAGTCGCCGATAGATAGCACACCATCTACAGCTCCTTCGGCGACTTCGGACTGCATCATTGGCAAAGTCGCTGCGTTCTGGTAGCCAATGTCCCCCGTGATCAAGAATCGCGTAGACTTCGTAGGCTTGTCTCCAGAAAGTAATGCAGCCGGTGCAGTCTTGGTAGCGAATGGGATCGACCACGATTCGTAGTGTGCATTGCCCACAACATAGGTGTATCTCGTGTCCGGTTTCAGTCCCTCCAATCTCACGACATGCATCCAGCGCACGTTCTGCTCTTCGCCATCATCTTCGAACAACGTCGTATTGGCATAGGCTGTCACGGACGTCGCATTTGGTCCATCGACCTCAATATGCGCATAGTACCCTTCCTTTAGCTGCAACTGAGCGTTTCCCTCTCCACAAAACGCATTGGTCATCCACTGCACAGCCAAGCTGCCTGGCTTCAAGCCGTATGCTGTATGCACGTGTTTCGGACGGCATCGCTCCGATTCCTCACCACGATACGGGATATTGGCACCAAGCCGATAAATTGCCGACCAGCCGTGGAAAACCGAACCGACAGTGAACTCGTACGCCGCGTTTTGCATGATCTCCGGAAGTTTGAAACGCGCAATGTGCGCAGTGAACGTGGCTCCGTCCGTATTGGACGTGGTAGCAGCCACATTTGCGAAAGGCTCGTAAGTGCCGGCGTAGGTGCGCATTGTGTCGTTGTCTCCCAGCCGACGGTAACGCACCTCAACACCAGCAGCCATGTCGTGACAAGTTCGCCATGGGTTGGCAAGACCAGGACTGTTATCGTTTGCCTTCTGCAGTTTTACCGTGGGGATGTAAGTGCGTCGAGTAGACCACTGCACCACCGCTTTTGTGCCCTCAATAGATGAACGGATGTCGAAGGGCATGCAGTTTTCCACCTCGCGCTTGTCAAGGTTGTGGACATCTTCGAGCTCCTGCTCGTGTGCCGCAAAACCAGAACGCGAAAGAGGGACGTACGACGTCACACTGATGGCCAAGAAGGCCAGCAACAGCAGGACCGGCAGTCGTGAAGCGATACGTGACCAAGAAGCGTGTTTCGGGTCTTTCAAAGCTGTCGCTTCAGAGGTTGAAGGTTCAGGACACGGCTCCACGGCGATCGAGAGGTATTGATTCGCATGGCGAATGCTTTTAGTAAAGGACTCGGTAGTTGGCGGCATTTTGAGTAATGCCGTGAAGCAAGATCTCACATGCAACATCAAGCAACAACAACAACAACAACAGTACTAGCGCTGTAAGAGATGCACATTGCACAACGATGTACGGAGAAGGTCTTTTTCAAGAGAGCAAAGTGGAGAGAAAAACTCCCAAAAATTTCGTTGCCCTCAAGATACTGCAATCGAGATCGGCTGCTGCTCTGCCTCGAGGAGTTATAGTCGTTGTCTGCTGCGGTACAGAGTTGTTTCATACAGTATGAGCTACAAAAACAATCGGTTCGTCGCCTCTACCACCGAAGGTTCACCTGCTCTCAAAGTAGTTTCATAGCAACTTGTTTTGTTTAGTCAATAGAGCGAGCGTTTAAACGGTTCACTTTGGATAGTTCAGCACTGATAGCCCAAGCAACGTGCAATCAACGTCCATTTCCAGTGTCAATGCAAGCATGTGAAACGAAGATGTGGTCGTTTCTTCGCCCCCGAGCCAAATTGAATGTGATTCCCTCGTGCTCTCTGTCAAGAACGTAGAGACATACTAGATGCAGGAAAGTAATTGGTTCTTGAAACAACTATCGTAAAAGATAAATCGACCAGAGCAGTTGA
The DNA here is from genome assembly GCA_003991265.1 of Pseudoperonospora humuli. Taxonomy (NCBI): domain Eukaryota; phylum Oomycota; class Peronosporomycetes; order Peronosporales; family Peronosporaceae; genus Pseudoperonospora; species Pseudoperonospora humuli. The sequence continues at coordinate 4,721 of NQFO01001787.1, forward strand.
AGCGAGCAAAGCACATGTCGTTGAATTACCAATCGGTACCATGTGAGGACTGCGCTAAGAAAGCGGATGGTATTTCATCTGTCGATGGAAACATATGACGATCCCTCTCGTCTGATAGTAGTCGATACGTTCTCGGACGAAGACGCGTCAAGTTAAGTGGTGGTGGCATATGCTTCCATGTGAAAGATGACATAGCAGCTTGCACATAAAACCTGTGCTGAAGAAACGGGCTCAGGTTTCAGTACAGAAGTACGGTCTCTGCATTGCTTCAAACTCATTATCAGGTTGAAGTCATGAATTTCCATGTCCGTCTGACTCTTCAAGCAAATTTTCACGTCGGGTACCAATCAGCGAGTCATCGAAATTGAGCGAGGATGGGAGCTCTGAGTTACGCTTGGCGGTTCCTATAGAGAAATGGTGTCCAATAGCGCAACCGTCGACCCCGTGCACATTGCGTTGAAGTCACGCGTAGGGTTTTGCTAGCATTGTAGACACGCACTCCTTGCCTTATGACTAAGACTTTGTTGACCATTTCAACTATTCCTAACGTTACGCATATGAGAAGTCCCCTCATAAGAATAATGATACTCAGAATGACAATGTCAGAGACCACAAATGGCCAGTCCTGATGGTTTGCTGGTTTCTACTTGGAATCAAAAGCTGTTTGCGTCCAACGGACAATTAGCTCAGTGCTTGGCGCTACGGACTCGACCCTATGCATGATCAACTCTTTCGAACCTTTATAACGTTTGTTTGTTTCACTTACTTGATGTCCCCCATAGCTCTGAATAACGATGTTAGTATCAAAAATGATGCACTTCAAAGCTTCCAGTCCTTGTTCACTTTCCCTCCATCACTCGTTTTCTAACGTTAGTTGCTGCCCAAAGCAGACGTAAAAATCTGTTTGAAAAGTCGGGGCAGGTCGGATGTATCGAGACAGACATGACCTCGACCTGCAGGCAGCTCAGAGCGAATATGTTCCGCTTCGTCAGCAAAGGAAGCAATGAAAAGCGCGTGAGCTTGTACACCAGGATCCGCTACCAATTTGCGACCGAGGTAGCGAGGTTCAATCCCATAGCGCTCGAGGTTGGCATCGCTTACCACAAACACGAAGCGCTCGTCACCTTCAAGCGCAGCGACGTGTTGAACCCCAAGCTCCACAGCCTCAACAGTGTGGTCCCCGCTACGGCAGAACTGAGAGTGAGCGACCATCCGTTGTAACACACGCAGTCGCTCCTTGCGGTCTTTGGGTGGCGCTCCAAACTCGACGAACGGAATCTTGGGCGAATCGCCACTATGACCCATGATACAATAGTCGAGCTCACGCTCAAAGCTGGCAAAGCTCTCCATGATCATTAGCGACGTCTCCAGCATACGCTCGAGACGGGAGTCTTGGCCATTAAACCGAAACATGCTCCCACTCACGTCCATAACGAACAACATCCGCTTGGGGTGTTCGCCTACTTCATTCCCTGTCACGGACCGGAACGGCGAGTCACTCACTCCACGTCGTTTGAACACGAGACGCTCCCCAGCAATACCGTCAACAAGCTTGCCGTCGTCCAATTCACCGCTTGACTGGTGTCGTAACCAATTCCGCTCCTGGGTCGCTGCTTTCAAGTTGGACAACACAGCACGCAATTGCGCACACTCTCGCTCGACACGCTTGAAAAAGGATTGATACGTATCCCACTCGCGGTCGCTCATGTCGATCTCGTGGAGTTTCTCGGCCAGCGCTTCCTGTGCGATGGCATGTGCTTTTGCGCGCGCTTCAGCCGACACTTCGTCTTTCTTCTGCTGGGAAACTTGGTGGACCGGATGGCCTTTGTCGAGTCGATAGGGACCGCCACGGCCTCCCAGTCCGGCTGTGTCAGACCCTCCAGTTCCTCCAGCCCATGTATTCCCTCCGACATGTGGATCGTTGTTTGGGTCCTCTTTCCCGTGTTTAGGAGCGTTCAAGCCCGTCTTAGGCGTGGATGGTCCACCAACGTGAGAGCCATCCATTGTTGCGATTTTCATCTTGAGTGACAAAGTTTCTCCAGGAGCAAAGAGAGGAATTCCGTGTCTGCATGAACGAGTAAAAGGAAATGACGTCGAAAGCAGAGACGAGCAAAGTAAGAAGAGGGAGATGCTGGCGATGATGAATTTCAGGCCGTCATGGTTTCGTACCTCATAAAGACCTCCGATAGTTGACTGAGCATGGTGCGATCATAACCATCGAATGCCAGCACGTTTTCCTACACAACAACGAGTCCAATCTCCAATTGTTATCGATACGACAAGTTCAGTCATACGTCTAAGAGTTCTTACGAGTACTGAGCCAATTCCGTCACTCGGAAATCGCTCGAGATGTTTTGCCACCGCTACAGCTTCACGAGTAGAATACGGGTATGTGATGGTACCATTGTCAACCAGACTCCGCAGTTCGGCAAACGCTTTGCAAAGTCGGCGTAACGTGTCAAGGGGAACACTTGGTGCGTAGGCAGTTAGCAATGACAGCTCGGACTCTTCATCGGGGTTTTCGATGGCACTGATAATAGGAGGAAGTAAGTGAGTAAGTGAGTAAGTGAGCGTGGGTGTTGAATACGTACTGGCTTGCAAAGATGTCCCCAATTTCACGAAAGAAATTGTTGCCCAAAAAGGGATACCCCGGACGATTTGCAAGCACCCACATGCGGAAGTTAGGATGGAGTTTGATGATGTCGTTATCGTCATGCCATTCTTCAACTGCTACTTTTGTCGGGTCGATTAAGCGCTTTCCATTTCCCTAACACATTGTGATAGCACATCCACTGAAGTCAGTCATTGTGGGCTACAAGATCAGAGCAAAGGGTCTTACTAGGAGCATCTCGCCATCTTCAACGAGTCCTTTGAGGACACAAACGACTTCTAGAGGCGCTTTGTCGGCCTCGTCAACAACAAGCGTTCGACCAGTTTTCGCAGCTCGAGCTAGCGGTGAATCTTCCCACTCAATTCTTCCGTCGATAAGTGTCGGCGCCAAGGTCAGAGTTTGCACCGTTGTCTAGTACATGACATTTCATAGTTAGATGTCATCACCATCGAACTCAATGCTTTACTAGTTTTCTCAAATCACGTACATCACGATGCAGCTGGATGTACTCGCGCTCCTGTTGTAGCAATTGTAGCAATCGATCCGCCACCTTGTTCTTGCCCACGCCTTGATTCCCAATCAACAGCATGTGCTTTTGACCAGCTACAATGTCTTGTAACATGTCTTTCATACAATGAGTATGTTTTGGAATGTCGTAAAAGTGTGGCTGAGGGACCAGCTCTGGATTACTCGGAGTTTGCACCGGATACGACACCTCGCCAATGTGTAAGCGTCCTCCTTCTTCGCGGATAGTGTCTGCTTCTCGTACCAGAGGATTGTCTACTGAGCTCAAAGACGGTGCTCCACATTCGTCCAAAAGAGAATCCACGAGCTGACTGCATGACGAAGACAAAAACTGGGTAAGCAGCGTGTCATGCAGTAGTGGACGCAATTCGTGCACTGATTGCTCGGGAAATGCGCTAAGTCGACGGCAAATACGCAGTAGCTGACGCGTGGAGAGCGAAAGTGCCAAGTGGTCAACATTCGCACTTTTTTCTCTGGCGCTTTGCAGCTTCTCTACAAACGACAGCAGCATTCTACGTAGCACAAGAATTACTGGACGATTAGTATCCTGCGGTAAGATCAGAAGCTTGTGCTCAGGCAGGACTTACTTCGTAGTTACAGAGGGAAGATCGGGATACAGGCGTCGAACGACTTCCTCATTCTGGCGAGCAGACATTGCTGATAGGCAATGAAAGCTGAACATGGATATGCTGTCGGAACTCAGCCAAGCAGCCGTCGACTCTTTGCCCGGTATCGATATCGCTCCCTTCAATGTCGTAGGATCAGCCTCAGCGATTGCAATTATGCGAAAAGAGGAATGAATGGGAGATACTCGGCTCAGCGCACTAATGTTTCCGGATGTGTTTGCGTGGGTCACGATAGCATCGTACGTTGACTGGGACACTAGCTTTGAACCATCCGCTAGGTCAATCTCTCGATCTTGAATCAGTCTTTGAAGCACGCCGAGACCATCCCTTCCCAAGCGATGTACGCCATCAAGCACGGCGAGATGTCCGCACCGTGCCGCATGAATAAGTGGGCTATCCTCCCATCGCGTGTTACCATGAGAGTCAGTAGATCGTCGCTGAAGGAGATCACGTGCTGTCATGTCCTTGAACAGATTGAAGAGCTCAGTCGGATACCCCAAACGGTGAGCAAAAAGCCTCACCAAAGCTGACTTCCCGCTACCTTTGGCTCCAAGGACACACAGGTCGCTACCGACGGCATGATCTTGCACCATTTCAGCTAGCACTCTAGAGTGAGTGGCGGTCTCTACAAACCCTGACATCACACTTGTTTGGCCGGGCATTCTTCCACATGGAACATCGTGCAGCACAATCTGCGCTTCAGGGGCACCAAACGTCAACGTCGCCTTCACACTATCAACCGACTCTTTCGCAACATCCTCGAGCTTGTACGTTGTGCTCTCAAGATCCTTCGTAAACTTTGCCACAATGCGATCAAATGACTTTGAGTTGGTCTCCATTTTTGCTCCAAGAACATCCATCCGCACAGGAAAACTCCGTTGAATAGCGTCTGCTACGTTTGCACTTGGGAATTTCTCCAACAACTTTGCACAATGCGAAAGCGATAGAAAGTCAAAGTGCGGCATGCGCGGTCCTGTGCTCGTTCCGTCATCGTACATGGCTTCGATTGCGTTGATAGCCTCTCCAATACCGACCAATTTTTCAAGCATAAGCAAAGGGACTGAGGGAGCAACCGCAACCAATTCCTCGAGTTGTGAACCTGGTGAATGTGGCCGGATATTGCGCGCTTGAAACCTCGACCGCAGTGGTGGATCTAATGAACGTCCAGGATACGGAGGAACTGGTAGTCCTAATCCAATAACACGAAAATCTGGATGAACTCGCACCAAGTTTTGGGCCTGCAAGACGTCCACTCCAAATCCTTGCGCTACCAACGCATCGTAGCTGTTCAAAACAAAGTCAATTGAAGTCGTCCAGCGCTGCAATTCAAAGGCTACGCACCTTTCCGCTTTCATGAGAAAACGTCCGTCATCGAGCATCATTTCGCGATTTTCGAGCAAATTGTTCAATGTCGGCAACACATTTCGCTCGGCCTTTTCAAGTCCTACATGGGCGACAATGTCAGCATCAACAGCCACATCGTGTTGATTACTATCAAGTGTACAGCTAACCATCGATCACAAGCACTCGGCCATTGATAGCAGCTCGAACGGGGGCTTGGTCAGTGAACGTAGCTGCTCCATCCACAATCTCTCGACGCTAAAACACGTATAATATCGTGATTTGTGACCAACAATATCAAGAAATCCACCATTTCTACGACTCTGACCAACCTGCTTTAAATCGGACTCGGTCGTGTCTTGAGAGATGGCAATGTATTCCACTTCTTTGTTCAATAGCTCACAGAATCGCATGCTTAGCAGTCGTCGAGACGATCCTGGAGGTCTGAATACGAGCACAACTCAAAAGTATCAGCAACTCGTTGCTATCAACACGATTACGTTTACCAAACTGACCCTATCAGGAACATGTCTTGCTTCAAAAGATCTTTCTGTACCATCCATCGGAGATGACCCAGTAAAGTCTTGAAGAAGAGTCACAAACAGCAGCGTAAACATCAAAAGGCGTAAACAACTCAGCTTTTGTCGGATATTTTACCTGGGAGATCGCACGTCCTTGCTGCAACTCCGTCATGTACCCGCGGGGTACCAGCTCAAGTGTCTCTGGTGTTCCTATGGGGGCTCTCACATCGCCGATTTCCACGAATTGCTAAAAGTATGAGAATTCAGCTCCTTTTTCCTCGTTAGACGCTAATTTCCCATCATTTCCCCACCTGTGCACGACTATGACCAGCGCTGCTGCTAGTACGACGTGCAAAGAAGGCACTTGGACGCTTAATGGTCGTGCTCCAGCGATTTTGCTGTCGCTGTGCAGCACGCAGCATCGTATTTGATTGACGAAAAGTGATTGGCGTCAGATCGACCACCAGATGGATATATTACATCTCAAATACAAGACCTAGCGACTTCAACTAATCTTACGGCCATGAACTTCTGTGCGTCGAGGAAGATGTTTACCTTGAAACCAATTGATAGAGTTACTGCTTGTTAAGCACAAGATCAAGGACAGTTTGAAGATGTAGACCATTTTGATCGTGAAAAAGTAGACTACTTTAGAAGTGTGTAACACAAAGCAGAGCAATATGAGTCGAAGAGTGTACGCCACATTCTTCGCGAACAAGCACGTGCAGATCCAAAGCTACCAGATCTGGCCACGATCCAATTTTCGCTATAGACTTGAGGACCATAAGCTACGAGCGGAACACTTGCAGCTGTCAGGTTGCACTTTCACAGCCAAATTTCCACAGCAAATAAGACCACACTTCTCTTCAACCACTTACATCCCCTCACCATAAATTTCGCGTAGAGAATTCACGATCCTCTTTCTCACTTTGCTGTCCACTTCACCACGACTGCAAACTTGTTCAAAGAAGAAAAGACGTCATTCAAGAATCTCCTTCTCATCTCGCAGCTTGAAAGCACGAACGCCACCTTTCTCCACCGCTACAAGCATCCGATTCTTCACGGAAAAGCTGCATCATGACGTCTTCTGGTGCTTTGAAGCTCAGGTTTGGTCCCTTCTGGTTCAAGGCGCCGATTCTCCTGGTCAACGTCATTTCTTGTCGCAGTGGAGGTTCCACGTACGTACTCCGCGTGATAAGACCAACCATCTGCGGTGGTCGCATTGAGCTGTCAATCGGCCACTCTCACTCCCCCATCGTCATCCTTCCACGCTCCGCTAACGATCGTCGCAAATTTCGCTTCGCCGTTCGATACGGAAATAAAGGCAAGACACTCTACTTTCTCGCACCAAATGGCGCTACCTATGACCACTGGATTACAGTTCTCGTGGAAGCGTTCGGAGCTAGCGAGAAACTTGCAAAACAAACACGCAACGAGATGGACACTGTAATCACTGACGATTGCTACAGCGACACTGGCATTCAAGGCACACTCATCAATAACTCTATGCGTGGCTCCGAGGAGAGCGACACACTTCCCAATGTCTGTCACCAACGCAATAACGTCACCACGGACGTTGACATTTGCTCTGACATTCATGTGACGTCTTCGACCCAAAGCTCTGGCAGCGACATCCTTCGCCCTATTGCCACCGAGGAGCCAGACGATACAAACCACCGCAGTGATATTCTTATCGACATCACAGACAACTCGTATGAGTCATCTACTCATCCCACTCATGCGGCCAATCCAACGTCTACGACGTCGACCGATGGAAGTCACCAAAACGTCTATTGCGCTGCCGTCGACCAACACGGAGCAACACTTTTCTCCATTTACATGCCGTCACAGCTCACACGTATTGGGTGCTGTCCACAGTCTATAAGCGTGTACAACTTATCGTCTACGAAGTGGCTTCAATCGTTAGCCCGCGATGTTCGTGGTGGTGGTATTATCCCAGAAGTGTTCCACATCACCAGTACGACCTGCAAACGTCTGCACTTGAGAGAAGTCATGAACATTGTGTAGTTCTTCTCCACATGCTTGACGAATGGACAGTCTCTTGTTTTCTCCAGCCCCATCTCGACCACACCATCCATTCATTCACAAACACGTCACTAACGTTCAACTTTTCCAAGAAGTCTTTTAATCGTATCCAGAGCACTTCGTAATGTTGACCTCCGACCACTTAGTCGAGATTTTCACTCCTCTTGTCCCCTATCTATCATTTGTTTACTCTCTTCTCTCGTTCGTATGTCTACCTAACTGTGACACCGAAGCACATTGCGCCTTTTACCACGAAACGATCTGGCGACTTGTCCATGGTGGACATTACTGCTATAGAGAGGCCTTTATATGTTCTCGTGCCGTTTGTGCGTGATCTTGTCGCATAGTGAAATGCTACAAAAAGTGGAAGTGTGCGTATGACATCCTCGTCTACAAATTGCTTGCATATTGCCATTGTACTGCAGCGCTTCTTTGTGACCCTTTTAGCTATGGCATGTGATCTAGCTGACATGGAACTTGCTGTAAAGGTAGTATGGCAACACTGAGACCAAGCAGAAGTTTGCTAACAGACCGTCGTGTATGGATGATTCAGCCCGACAAAATGTTTTCTCGAAGATGTTATAGATACGTTGTAAACGTCATCAATAGGCTACGTCCGGGGATGCGGGCAATTTCTACTACTGTAAGTAAAGTCCTGTATCTCCAGCAATATTAGTGGAGACATACGCGTCGCCGTCGGCATTGGCACGGATCGAAAGAAATCAAGAAATGATTGCAGACCGCGAGCTACACGACGTATCAGTAGCAACTGCGAAGCTACTAAAGCAATGCAAATTTCGACCGCACGTGGATCAATACAGACCGATTGTTTCTCAAGCGGAAGCTCTTTTTGAAGCGCATGACTCACGTGGCGACCAATACGGTCGCAACGCGCAATGTTCCGACGATGCGTAAGAAGATGGTTAGACGTTATCGTCGGTTCGCCCAAAATTTATTTAAAACGTGGCTAACCTGTACAAACCAATTGCATCATTTTGAAAAGGGTACTATTTTCTACATTTTCTGCTACTTCACGCCTTAAGCTGCGTGTCTGCAACGCAAGTCTGTCGTACGTCTTCTCCACTCTCGTGCACATAGGGCAAGTTTATTGTCCATTTCTCGGGGCTCTGCTACCAGTCCCATCACTCATGACAACACGGAGCGACGTGCCCGATGTCTCCCCGTCGCCCAACGCTGCGACGGAGCCTATGGCCGAGCCCATTATGGTTGAGGACGGTGCTCAATTGTCACTCAAGGTCCGAACGCTAGACCAAAAGACATACCCGATCACTATCTGCGCAGCCGCGTCCGTGCCACAGCTCAAGGAACTCGTGGCCATTGAAACGGGTATCACGTTGGCCCGTCAGAGACTCATTTATCGTGGACGTGTGCTCAAGAACGACCAGACACTGGCCTCGTATTCGTTAGAGGATGGACACGTATTGCATCTCGTAGTACGTGCTGTTCCTCCTCCTCCTACGACGGACGCGACTTCTAATGAAAGCCAGGAACGGACTGCGACTTTGGATATGGACCGTAATGCTGCGACGCATTTGGACACGATGAATGACATTGACGCACTGAACGCACGGCTGGACGAGTTCCAGAGATCGACGCTTCGGTCGAGATCGCGATCGCGTCAACGTCAGCGCCGCACGAATTCAACGCCGCCACCTCCAAGAGATAACGACGAACCGGATCCAAGCATGGGACGATCAGGTGTGACACAACCTGGTCACGTGCTCATGGGCGCGACAATCACAGTACCGGAGGGCGCGGATGTGACGATGCCCTTTCTTAGCTCCATGATTGCCAACCTCGTGACGCAAGTTAATGGCAATGGCGCTGGAGTGGAAATAGGAGGAATGGCTACAGGAACAAGTGCAGGTGGCCAACGTCATATGGCGTCGCCAAGGGAAGTTGTAGGCGGAGCCACGGCTGCTGAAGTGCAAGCAGCTTCTGCAAGAGCACTTCGTCATCATCACCGTAATCGAAATGGATCAGGACGCCAACGCACTGCACGACGTTCGTCTTCAGGTGTTGAGCGGCAAGCCGCTTTGCGCGCGCGTACTGGGCTGCGACTCGAGTCAGTGCGTGCAACGCTAGACGATGCATCGCTTGACTTTCCTTCCGATCTTACTGCATTACCGCAAGGAGACAACAACACAGCCATGTCGGAGTTTCAGCAACAAGTGGAAATGCTGCTAACGCTCTTGGAGCGCTTTGGCCCACGGCTGCGTCTTCTGCCTGCTGCACTTGCTCAGCGAGACCTCTTGAGCGAGCGAGCTGCTGCTGCATTAGTAGGATCAAGTGCTGTCACAACTGATCTTGCATCAGCATTATCAAGGTCAAGTACTGAGACTTCAGCAGCACCAACTGGGGTCTCCTCAGCCTCTATCGGGCTTAGTGCAGATTCCAATACAGCATTAGCAGAGCCCACTACAACATTGGCCGAGCTCAGTACAGCATCAACCGAGCCCAGTACGGTATCCGTTGAGTCTAGTACGGCATCGGCTGGGCCTAGTGCAGCATCAGCTGGATTTGACCCAGCAGTGACTCAGCTCGTGACTGCATCAATTGGGCCTACTGCTATACCAACTGAATTGGTCACAAGTACCAGTGATAGTGCTGCAGCAACTGGGACAACACTATCGGGGCGTCAGATTATTCGTACTATTGAAGCATTGCAAACAATCGGAGAATCCACCGAACTGCTTGCGCGTATGGCACGTCACGCGTTTGTTCGTCAATCCATGCAGCTGGGTGAGCCGATTTCGAGACGAGGAGACGCTGCAGCTACAGGCACTACATCAAGCGACAGAATGCAAGCGAGATTTCACGCTGGCGCTCCCGCAACACACAGTGCACATGCAGATAACAGAATGCAAGCGACTCTTGACGCAATGCAAGCACCTCGCACAGCAACACAAGGCACACCCGACATGAGGCCACGAATGAGAGTGGCTCGTATCAGCGCTGGCAATTTGCTGGGCGAAAGAAGTTCTGCAGCTTTGAGGACAGCTAGAGCTACTCTAGCGGGGCAATCAGGCTCAACATCCAGCTTTCCAATCGATCTCACGGAATCTTCTGGTGGAGCCGTGCCACAAGTGTCTGGAGTAGTGGCCCCAGCGCTCAATATCGAGCCTACCACTAGAGCTGAGGTCGTTCTAAGCAACAACAATGGGCCATTGCCACCCACAGGTGCTCACTTCTCAATCTCTGGCATGGGCCTACCGCTCGCATCATCGGTAGTGTTCCCATTTTCGCTTGCAGCAGGTCTCGGTGGCAGCCATGCGACTACGACCTGGAACCTCGCGGACTTTGTTAGTCGACTGACGAGTGAGTTGCCGATCTCTACTCTTTATGGGGTTATGGCAGGTGACGCTACACATTTGCATCACATGTTGGCACACATCGGCTTTGCGTTATTCAGCGGCGTTGATGTCCCACGGGTGACCCGACCGAGTATCCGTACGTGGGCGCAGGACCTTCTGGGTGAGCTTTGTCGTTTATCGCGCTTGAATGCGTTGCCTATCGACGTGTTGGATCAAGTCGATGGGACTAGCGAGCGATCTTCGGCTCTGGGGAACGAGCTGTTGCGCGTCGTGGAACCGTTCATTCCTGACCTCGTGGACCTCCTCGTCCGTGCCACATCTGCTAGCCGAGCTACTGCGTTTGGTATGAGCAGTGCAACCTTTTTGCGGACGATGACACAGCAAATTGTTCGTCAACTCCGTTCCTACGCAAGAGGCAATTCCTTGGAATCAGAAGCTGAAAGTGATGAGCGCTTGAAGCGTTTACTACGAGGGTTGCTGGTATGGCTTGGTATAAACCAACATATGGCCCATTTTGTAGTTGACAGCCTCTTGTGCTGGATCGAAGAAGGCAACACTGGCAGTCGTCGTGGGCGTACACGCCGACGTGAGGAAGCTAGCAGCGACGCCGACTCTATTGCTACGAAGCGGCAGCGTGAATAGGAGGTCAAAGCTGTGAGCAAAACATGATGGAAACTAACAGTGTTAGTCCTTGGAAATGGATAGTAGGATAGGAATAATGCAACTTGTCAACTTGAACACATGGAAACCTCAAAGTAAAATGCCTGGCTTGGTTTCTCAGCTAATTCGACAAAGGGTTCAACGTTGGAAACTTGGGGTACACGCGTTTATATAGGTGAAGACACACCGTGTCGTGCTGCTTGATGGGCTTGTTGAAAACAGCTTTCAGGTCACCATGCGTACCGAGCGACTCCTTGATGTGGCCTGTTAGACCATGCTTGGTCGTCAACTCAACTGGCTTGAACCACCGAATGTCCTCTGGCGAATGGAACATGTAGCGTATGACAGCTTTGCGTTTCTTCACCTTTACCGGTGTCCCCGTGATGATCACACGTTTGAGAACAACACGGTCAGGGTTGACATTCTTTAGCGTCCCAGAAGCCACAAGCCGTCCGTCAGGCTTGAAGAGCAACAACGAAGCAGGCTGGAACGTCACTGGTCCGTACACGGTCGCCACACTCCAACCACTTTGCGGCAAGAAGCGCTGGAAAAGATGCTGGTCGCTCTTGAGACTCTGATCGCTGAAGACGGGCTTGCCGGAAAAGCGACGAAAGCCACAGTGAAACGAAAGCTCGTCTTTGGACTTTAAAGTTTCACCAGCGAACGACGCAGCACGTTGCACGGAGAAATTGAGCACACTAAGACGGTTCTCGTGCTTCAGCAGTGCGCCCATGACAAGAGGACCAGCCTGGGTACGTGCCTGCAGTTTTGCCACTGGCACATTCATGAGGTGCAGAGTTACAAACACACCGGACGGCACGTAACCCATCTTGCCAAACTCCTCGGGAGATACGTCACTAGCTACGGACGACGATGGAATGGAGGGAGTGTCCTCCACGTCCTCCATTGCCATGGACGAAGCACGAGACCGGGTCTGCTGGGTCTTGGCCTTGCGACGCAAATGATCCTTCATCGCACGCTCTGCATCCTTGCCTCGCGCAAGGGCAAGACGCTGGACCATCGCAAAGTCTGCGAACTGGAACAGCCGAGAGTAATCTGAAGGAAGTGACTCCTTCGGGTCCCACGCACTTGTGCGCAACGACTTCATTCCACGGTACCGAGCAAAACGCACGCGAGCGGCTTGATCTACAGGACAGTCTACCTCATCCGGGAACGTCATGTTCTCCTCTTCATCCTTACGCTTTTGAGCCTGGTCGACGGAGTCGTCGTCAGCCATAAATATGTCATCGTCATCATCATCCTCGTCATCCTCATCGTTCTCGCCAGTCTTGCAAAAGTCCTGGTCTACTGCCGGATCATTTTCGTCCTCATTATCTTTCATTCCATCTTCCTCATCCACGTCATCTTCGCCGTCAAGCCACGCTGCCTGATAGCTTGATGCGCCCTTATCAGCGGCAGTTTTCGCCTGACGCAGCTTCTTCGCCTCCGCTTCAGCCTCAACCAGCTCTTCATTCGAAGGCCACGTTTGTTCGGCAGCAAACGGATCGTGCTCTGCTTCGAAGCGCAGATCTTCCTGCAATGCAGGATCAGCCGTCGCGAGCACCAGTTCTTCATCGTGTTCAATGACCACGGGAGCAACAGGAGGTTTACCGCTCATGTCCGCGTTCATCTTTTCACGCTGCACTTGCCTAGCCACTGCACGGGTGATGCGACTTAACTGAAAAGTCCCCACGTCCGTAATGTGAATCAGCTGGTTCACCGACAGGGGCTTGCCTCGCAAGTATCCGTTCACCTGCAGCTCGCCGACCTGTTCGTTCTGCTGATTCTGTGCTTCCGTGCCAGGTACAAATGTAGCCGTCGTTGCCAGCATGTACGACCGCGCCTCGCGCCAGTGAATGACCTTTGGCGACAACGTAATCAATACTCGCAATAACTGGCCGGGCACATTGGCCATCGCTACCTTAGTGCTCTCACCAAACTCTGTGGCAAAAAACTTGTGGCCTAGCTTCTTGAGGTCATTCTGGCTTTTGGGTGTGTGCTTCTCTAGCCCCTGAATCAATCCCACAGTCGTAGGCAGTCCTTGAGCTCGAACAGCCGACACGATCCTCACACCTTCTTCACTCAAACCTCCGTCTGCTCCATTGTGCACAGATAGCACGAATACGACAATGTCAGCCACTTTGGCAGCGTCCAGAGCCACCAGCAAGTTACAGCCGCAGTCTATCACACACATTTTCTGTTTGTGCTGACTAAAGACGCCAATCGTGCAATTCTTAAGGCCTACGACATTCGGAGACGATGGTTCCTCCACCGTCGACGCGCCTTCCAAGATGCTCTGCTTCACTTCGTCCAGATTGGCTAGGTCACTGAGACCCACTAAAGCCACGATTTTAGGCGGTCCAAGAGCGCTACCAAGACCAAAGCGTCGCTGCAGTAGGATTTCCTCGCGTTTGTTGCCTCGCAGCTGCTTCTGACGCTGCAAACGAGTTGCCTTCTGACCCGACAAGCTCATACTGCCGATGCTCGATCCGGTGCTACGTACGCTGGCCCGACGGCCTTCCACCTTACCACCTTGTCGCCTTGCCAGCAGCGTCTTGGAATCATGACGACCGGTCTTGTGCTTCTTATTCTTCTGCTTAAGCGGCCCCGAGCGATGGTGGTGCGACGTCATGGCGGAGTGATGCACTATGGCCGGCTAAAGCGCTGCTGTCCAGCAATACGACGTGACATGATTGGATGATATTTGAGCTGGTACTGAATGCGAGATATCATAAAACAGTATGTTTGTGATGCCATTGTAATGTAAGTGACGTATAGAGAGTATACCCATGTTTTGACCACTATTGACTTGAACCATTGGCGATGGTGGACGAGGACGACTCGACCGCGCGTTTCTTGGCCAAATACGGCGTGGCTAAGCTGTCCAAGCAATGGAACTTGGCGCCGGAGGTGTGTGATACACTCGAGACTCTGAACATCCGCTATTTCTTTCCCGTGCAGGCTGTAGCCATCCCTAAGATCCTGGCCAGCGACAGCGACCGTGTAACAGACGTTTGTATCTCGGCACCGACAGGTAGCGGCAAGACGCTAACGTATGTAGTACCTATCATCCTGCGTCTTCTACCTCGTATAGTGTGCCGTATACGCGCACTGATCGTGTTGCCCAGTCGCGACCTGGCCGTACAGGTGCATCAGATCGTGCAGCAATTTTGCAAGAACACGTCGCTCAAGTGTGGATTGGCTATAGGCCAAAACAACTTTGCAATGGAGCAAAGTTGTCTAGTAGGAGACGTTGCAAGTGATATAGAGTCTTCAAGTGCATACGGAGGACACAGCTTGGTGGACATTTTGGTGGCCACTCCCGGTAGACTCGTGGATCATTTAGAACAGACGCCAGGCTTCACGTTGCAACATTTGCAGATTATGATCGTTGATGAGGCTGATCGACTGCTGAGTCAGTCGTATCAGGACTGGATCGCTAAGGTCTACGCTAGTGTCTTTAATGGTCAAGAGGCTGATGACGAGCGACTGCTTGAGAAAATGGGCGTCACTTGTCGACGTCAGGACTCCATCAATCGACGACGCATCCGCACGCCACTCACCAGAGTACTGCTGTCTGCTACACTTACGCGCAATCCACGTAAATTGGCAGCAATTGGGATGAGCAACGCTGAGTTGACCAAGATTGGACAAATCAATGACCCGCTCGCAGACAATGCGAAGCAAGGTACTGCTGGCTATTCCGATGAAGACGAGGAAGAAGGTGATGACGCATCAAGTACAATGAAAATGTACTCGACGCCTGCAAATTTGGATGAGTACTGGGTCGAGTGTGATACTGGATCGAAACCGTTGGTGCTCTTGGAGATGCTGAGCGAATTTGCTGGCTCACTGACTATTGTCTTTACGGCGAGTGTGAATTCAACCCATCGTCTAGCACGGTTGCTTCAATTGTACTCTACTCATCCCGAGCGTATTCGTGAGTTCTCGAGCAATCTTTCACAGAAACAGAGGTCGGCCTTGGTAGTAGATTGTAAGGCCGAACGCGTGACGACCGTCGTGTGTTCAGACGCTATGGCGCGCGGTATGGATATTGATGATGTCGCAAACGTTGTCAACTACGATGTGCCTTCTTTCATTAAGACGTACATTCATCGCGTGGGTCGTACGGCTCGTGCTGGTCGTCATGGTCGCTGTGTGACCCTTGTGAAAATGGGTCAAATGAAGGGCTTCTTGAGCATGCTCAAGAAGGCCGACAGTAACAAGCTCAAACCTTACCCACTCCAGCAGGACCACATGAAGACCTTGATTCCTCGCTACGCTGAAGCTCTTCGACAGCTCAAGGATACTCTTGAAGCGGAGAAAGCTGGCAAGCTTCAGTCCACGTCTATTTGCCGTCACGGCAAGGGCTCTGTAAGCACAGGTGAAAAGGAAAACTATACCGCAGAGAGTGCTGATATGGACAAGGAAGTCACTAGCACTGACAAGAAGCGTGCGTTCTCAGTGCTGAATGACCAGCTTGAACGGAACTTGAGGCATCGAAAAGCTCGTCCAGTGTGCAGATAGATAATAAGCTCAACTTGTAGTAAAGAAGTTGCCGCGTTTCTTGAAGTCATGAGTGTGAGACTGCCGGCGGTATATACTGCTAACGTATCAACATGTTGACGAATGAGGTTCTGTGTCTGGTTGTGGTCTTGCTTCAAGCTCTTTCTCGTCTTCCTGGCGACACCTTTTGTTCGGAATCGACAGATCATCACGTTCTTTTCGCTCTCTCTCAATTTGTATCCGCTTGAGATGGTACTTGTGTCCCTTTGAGCGCAAGTGGTCAACCCACTGCTTCTTACCCGTGAACACACGTCCCTTGCAAACAAAGCACGAGTTTTTCTGGAATTTATCTTCTAGTGAAGCTGCCACGGCTGCTTCAGGCTTTTGCTGCTGTACGCTCTGGTATGTTGCGATTCTTTTGCCCTTCAGAAACTTCTGAGCAATCTCAACAGCAGGTTGGGCCACGGACACGTCCCATTTTGCCAGATCACTGCTATCTACTTGGTAGACAGGGATATTCTTTGTAACAAATCGGTTCCGAATCCACGAGAGCTGTCGACGAGCATACTGGCGTGTGGCAATGTTCAGCTGTTCAATACAAGATTCCAAGATCGTCTCAAGCGCCTTTGGGTCACTCGACGAAGCGTCAGTAGCTTCTAGCGCGTCAAAGTACGGTTGGAACTCCTTGTAGCCGATAGCTTGTAGAATACCGACGGAATTCGGCGCTTCTTCTTCGTCCTTACGATCCGGGTTTAGTCGTGGCGGGTTCTTTCTCACATGAGCACGTAGGCCGCGAATCTCCTCCACCAGTCCAGAGCTCAGCATGATGTCCACACGCTTGGCCAGACGTTCACTCAGCACCGGCTTACTCGCATGTACCCAGAAAGCACAAGCATCGAAATATCGTTCGACATTGCGCAGCTCCCGTTCTTGTCGAGCCAGTAGCTCACTATGAGGGACACCTGTCTGTTCAAACACCTGCAAGCTGCGCTGTACCTTGCGCACATTATTGACATGCAATCTAGCAGCCATCACGGGATCCACACTTTGCAGTCGGGCGTAGAGATCCTCCGGCGTTTGTTGTTCCTGCTCCTGTTCCTCTTGCTGCTCATCTGGTACCTTGAGCGGCACGTCGTCCAGCAACTGGGACTTCCAAAGGATGGATTGCGTGTAGTACATGGTACCACCCACGATAATAGGCACCTTACCTCGATCTAAGATGTCGTCGATGGTCTTCAACGCCAGACGCTTGTACTCCAGCACGTCATAGCGAGAACTTGGGTCCACTATGTCGAAGAGATGATGCGGGATGCCTTGCTTCTCTTGCTCTGTGATCTTGGCCGTGGCTACATCCAGGCCACGGTACATTTGCATTGCATCGGAATTGACGATCTCACCATCAACAGCTTTGGCCAGAGCCACCGACAGCTTCGTCTTGCCTGCGCCCGTCGTGCCAATCACCACCAGCACCTTGCGCAATGTTGACATTTCGATGATTACCAAATGCAAATTTGTCAGAGTGCAATGAAATTGAGCAAAATGAATAATTGCTGTAACTAAGAAATAGAATTTTATGGTTGAAACCTTAAATTTACATCTGATTAAGAGCAAACAAGAGCTAAATCCTAAACTATTAATTAGAAAGTGTTTGAAATCTGCAGCATAGTCTGCATGGTTGACAGGCAATCCTAGATCGCCACGCAAGAGACGATAGACTACATCATACGTTTACTTGCTTTAGAGATCAAAAATTCGGTAATGCTTGCAAGTTTCTTCTCTTCGGCTTCTGTCAGCTGTTTTATTTTACTAGCCACTGCAGTTGCTGCACTAGTTGTATTGGTAGCGACAGCACCTTCCTGTCCTGCGTCTTCATTGTCTCTTATCGCCATGCTTTCGCTCGATTCGAGAGCTCGAATTCCAACAACCGCCAAGCTTTTGAGCTGGAAGAGTCGGCCAAATGTCTTGGACGACAGATGCAGCACGCAAATGGGCACCTGGTGAAGGCGGCAGAGCACCGGTAGATGGCCAAACACCAGCGAGTCGGGATTGTTAGCGAAAACAACCACTCTCAGCTCTCCTCTGACTACTGCCTTGGCCACCTGGTTTACACCTCGTACTGCGTGGCTGAGAGTGGATGGTACGTCCACTACCTCCTTCTGCAGTCGGTCCAGCACAATGTCGCGCTCCTCCTTCGAAAGCTCCACAAACTGCGGCATCGTCCACGACCGCACGATCTCTACTGTCTGATGCGTCTTATTCTTCTGCTTGTGCCTGTTCCTCGCAGCTTTGCCGCCTCCAGGCCGCTTGAGCTGTATGGCCACAGGTGCTTTTGCTTTCATCTTTGTACGGTTAAATACGTAATAAATGGCACACTTTTACCGTCTGGATTTCCACCAATAACAGCTCGTTCTGTCGTGTTCAGTTTCTATAGCAGAAAACTGAACACGATAACTTGTGACGAGTAATGGGGCGGTTCTTAGGGACGTCTCCCAAAGCAAGCACCGAGCACAGACGCAGGTACGAAATGATACCGAGAGACAATGAAGACGAAGAGGAAGAGCAAGGACGTACGATACACTCACAGCAGCAACCTTCAGCTGCCATCTCTGCAGTCGAGGACTCTTGCATGTCGTCTACCGTCACAAGCAGATCAGCTCTCATGCGCAGCGACAGCGACAACGAGATCATAGCGAACGCGCAGGAGACTCAGCATCTTAATCCACAGTATCATGATGAAGGGGTCTCAGAGGACCGAGAGAGAAAGAAGGAGGAAGACCGTGCCGACATCAAGAAGGAAGAGCGAGGTTCTTCCTTGTCTTCCCCCGAGGAGATGAAAGAATACAAAAAGGAGGCACTGGAACACGCTAAAAACAACGACGAAGCAGGCTCAGAAATTGACCTGGATGCCATCCACGTTCGCATCTTAGACCTGAACGGTAAATTTTTCAATATTCCGTGTCGTCTGGACTGGAGCGTATCCCACATGAAGCAAAAGGTGCTGGAATGTACTGAAGTGGCGGTGACGTCACAGAGGCTTATCTACCGCGGTCGAGTGCTTGAGGACGATGCATCACTGGACAGCTACAAGGTTGAGGACGGACATACTATTCACTTGTTCGTGAGGGCGGCGCCTACGCCTGATCCCGAGATTTTAAATGCTGAACTCAATAGTAGCGGAAGTACCAGCGGAGGAGGAGATGACGGTATCACGGTCGTGAACATCAGCAATGACATTGTGTCATCGGCTGTCTTCCCGTCCGACTCGGCGAGACGAGTAGATCCGTTGATGCTGGATTCACCTCTGGGCAATTGTGCTCGTCGCGTAAAACTGTGGAGCTCCTTTCTATTGATTATTTACACAATGAAGGTGATGGGGCAGTTTGCACTCTTGGCCAATGACCAGCAACAGCGTGCGGCTCGACAAGGACAAGATGCAATGGGGGCTGGTGAAACGGACCATCCCATGAACCACTACGACGATTTTCCGCAGTATTACACACCGGACCCGCTTATTGGTGGAATTGAGCTCATGGTGCATTGCTTTGGCGTATACGTGGGCTGCGTTGGATTCAAGGCAGCACATGACACGGACATTCGTCCTATTCGTTTCTTCTGTCGTGGTGTTGTATGGCTCTCGATTCTGACAGTAGCAGAACAAATTTACACGACGGTGCAGATCTCGGAATCCGACTTTCCCACGGAGCGAATCAGGTACCCCTACGGTGGTCAAGGGCCTACGAAGGATGACATTGTGTCGGCGAACGTCTTCCAGACCATTATGCTTGTGGCCATGTGGTTTCTTGCAATTCGCCACTCGTACTTACATCAGCGTGAGGTGTCGATCTACAATCAATCCTTTGCAGCGGCTGCAATGAATGCCGCACCTCCTGTGCACTTGCCCGACGTGGCGTAATGAAGGAAAACAGATAGTACAAGCTCAGTTTGTTTCACGAAAAAGACGTGTCGATTGCGTGTGTTTTGAGAACCGTAGATGGAGCATCCCGTCAAGCTGTAGGTAGATAGAAAGAAAAAAAAGAAATTGAATGAGGAAGGCACAAGCCAAAGGTGCCATTGTGAACATGGTTCAAGTCGTAGTGTTCTCTATCATCGTGTCAAAAAACTTGCTTGTCTGTCATTTTTTGTCTTTCGAAAGTAGTTATCATCTCGAGCAAAAATAGTGGAAGTTTTATCGCAACTTCTCCAGACACTAACGAACCAACAAAGTGCTTGAATCGTGGCCACAAGCGTGAGTAGTAGCGTAAGGTTTGAAGCTTGGAGCGGAGCAACATGTCGGACTTTGACGACATTTTCGGCGACGACGTCAAGATTGATGCAACTAGTGTACCTACGGTCACAATTGAGACATTGGAAGAGGAGTATGGAGGAGAATGTCGTCGGAAATTGACGAAAGTGGCGGAACATTTGGGTCAAGGACAGGCAAACTGGGAACAGATTGGGAGTCGAGAACAGGACGAATTTCTGTCGTGGCTTGATGACGGCGAGTCTGTAAACGCACCGGCAGTGGTGGTACCTGCTGCTGTCAATACATTCGACAATGTTTCTCTAGACGATGACGACGAATTTGACAGAATGTTGGAGAGCGGGAATGATCAAACGCACTCAAGTGCATTCACTCCAGCAGATCCACTCGATGCACAAAGCCGTGCACTTGAGGATGTCACCGATGAGTTGGACGAGACGAGACTGCATAAAAGTGTCAAAGCACCTGCTCTAGCGACTTCAGCAGCTCCAAGCGTCAATCTTTCGCCCGACAAGGATGTCGAGTATGAGCAGACGACGAGCTATTCGACAAATTTGCATGTGCTCGCTCCAGAGGGTGTTGGAAACGTCATTTCGCTTGACGACGACGATGATGATCTAGAGCAGATTGTCAAAAGGGCAAGCATTCATCTTGGTGCAAACGCATTTGTTCCTGTAGCTCCGATTGGTAACAACTTGGTGGACGATGATGACGACGACGACCTCGAGCAGATTATTCAAAAGGCTAATCGACAGGCGAATGCAAACAACTCGCGTGAAAACAGCAGCTCGTCTTTGCAGATCAAGAGTCAAGTCCAATTACCACACAAAGCGCAAATTGGTACGAAGAGAAATGAGAGGAGAGTCTTATCTGTTTGATGCGAACCTTTTCGTATGTGTTGTGCATTCCAGATGTGCCAGCGGCGCGGCAGACTTACCTCGAAAGCGGAAAGCTTCCAGTAGGATCTCGACTTGCAGTATGGCAACGAGCTGTACAGGTGCCGCAATTATTGCCTTGTTTTACTTGGAAATCCTCGTTTCGTTGGTGTCTAATCGTTTGGGGTGTTGTGGTCACATGTTAGCCTAGTGCAGCGGATTCTGCATCAATGTACGCAGTACAGACAACTTCTCGCTCGCTACCGAGTCAAGCTTTACTACGCAAGGAGATTGAGACGCTATGCTCGCGTATCTTTTCCAGTGCAGCTCATGCACGCATTCTCCACGAAGTAGGAGACACCATGCGTGGTTCACACTTGCTCTTTATCGACAGCGCTGAAACCTTGCTCACTTATCTTTGCACTCAACTGGATATTGACTACATGCCAGGAATGGTGTTCACTTTTGCACCGCTGCTACTCGCAAGTGGCAGCGAGCCGCTTCACCCTGAAATTGTAGAGATCTTAGCAGCTACGTGCCGTCGATTTCTGCCGCATATTGTCAAGCAGCTTCCTCTTCGTGCTTGTGCTACCGAACGACGTCCGCTACTAAAGCGTATGCTGCTATACCATGCTCCACGTCTTGCTTCTCACTTGAGTCGACACTTTCCAACATGGAACCACGCACCTGTAGAAGAGAACGATGGAAGTGGAGAAAGTGGCGCGATTGCAGACTCGTGGCTGGCGTCTTTCTTTGAAGGAGAAAACATTGTGAGTGATTCAGCCAACTTCGACTTCTTGCTCAAAGTTTGGGATTGCAGTTTGGTACTGGAAGCTTTCGCTTTGAACGAGAATGCACCACTTACAGTAGGCTGCTTCATCACACTTTACGCTATCATTACAGCAGAGAAAGCACTGATGCGCATGGAAGGCGAACAATTACGTCATTGCATGGTGGCTAGTCTTTTGGAAACTTTACTGCGTGGAGAGACGACCAAAGACCAAGTCTTTGTTCACGGCATTCGTCAATTGATGAGTGCGACTCCGCCTTGCATTCTCACGAAACTTCGGAGCTCTGGCGTGCCAACACCACCAACAACTGCGTGTGATGCAAAGCCGGCAGAAGTG
This sequence comes from Pseudoperonospora humuli, assembly GCA_003991265.1. Taxonomy (NCBI): domain Eukaryota; phylum Oomycota; class Peronosporomycetes; order Peronosporales; family Peronosporaceae; genus Pseudoperonospora; species Pseudoperonospora humuli. Next base: position 27,155 of record NQFO01001787.1, read on the forward strand.
CAAACGGCAGGAAGCCTTGCAAACACGAATTTTGGGATGAATTCGCTGTTGTCAGCTTCGACGCAAGGCTTGAAAGATGTATCGAATATGATGATCGACATGCCAGTAAAACTGATGATTGACATGCCTGTCAAGCTGCTTACAATGGTGCCGCTAAACCCCATGGCCGCTCTGTCGTCGCCATCGTCTCAATCGCTGGCCGATTCGTCCGACACACAGCAACTCTTTTACTTTCACGTGCAGGCAATGAAAGTAGCCTCCACTTCGGTGACACTGGAACCTGGAGAAGTTATTCCGTCCGTGTTCGGAGGGATCCAAGGACATGAGACTGGATCATTGCGCTACTTTATCGTAGACTGCCGTGGAGCGGATGAAATGCAACGTGGTCAAGTTCCTACTGCGTTTCAATTTGATCCGGATGCTGTAGCCGATTCTTGTGTTCTCGACCACGTTCTTGCAACGCTTGGTCCTTTGAAGAATGCTGGCGTGCACATTTGCGTTATGGGTCATGGATACGCGCACATTGCTCAAGAGCTGCGTCAATTTCAGCAGAAACAAGGCGCTTTGTCCGCTTCTCCCTTCTCTTTGAGTGAGGACTTTCTCGAGACGTACGCGAATGATCAAACTCGCATTCAATCGACTATTGACTTTCTACTAAAGCACGAGTTCCCACGCGTAAGTGTGTTGGATGGAGGCTATTCGGCTGCCCACGGTTATCTCTTTCGCTCGCGCAGTTTGACTGTTGACGACTTAGCAGACCACGATATGCCCACGTGCAAGCTTTGCCACCATGATCGAAGCATGGAAGCTGTGTTCTCTCCTGTCAGTGGTAGTGCCTTGAACACAGCGAGTGGCAATGACAAGAAAGACTTTGTGCATTCCGATTCTTTGGAGTTTGTAGCAAATGCAAAGACTGGAAGCCCAAGAACAAGCGAAGTGTCAGACAATGTTGCGATGGACAGCTCGACTCTAACAGACATTAACCTCGCTCCAAATGTCAAGCCACCACCACCGCCGGCCGGCTCTTACTACTCCAACTTTGCTGACGCCTTCAAGAGCGGTGGTAAGACACTTTTGAGTCCAACAATGGGCGGGACGAAGTGGCTTCTCAAGAAATCTGCTACGACCACTGCGGAATTTGCAACTGCTGCAGTCAATATGGGAAACATTGGCCATAGGAATCGAACAGGAAGCATATCAGGTGCTGCAACAGCTAGCGCGACTCCAGGATCACCTACAAAAGAGGCAAAGGCAGCAATACCGAACCTGAACAAGTTACGAAACTCGCTAGTAGCCATTGGAACGGAAAGTCTCGATATGCTCAAGAAAGTAGAGTCGGCAATGGAGCACGCAGTCGAGCAAGCTGCGGTAGCTACTACCACAACGAGTGCTAAAGTGCGCGTTCCGTTCCCTTCGACGATTCCGTCCACGTCAAAGGAAACAAAAGCTTCTGCATTCCCCGCTGGTGCTACTCTTGCTACGACACCTCCTGCTCCACGCGCTGCACTTTCATCTGATCCTGCTCATAGCAAATTCTTTCACTCGTCAACGGCTGAGACGTTCACGATCGATGACGATGATGACGACGACGAAGATAACGAAGGACACTTTGTTCAAGACGTGGATCGAAGTGCGAGTCGCACGTCATCAACGTCGAGTGTTGCAATGGATTCTCCTGTTGCTATTGGTATCATTCCTACAGCTATTCACGAAGTTACCAAGGGCTACAACTGTGAGCTGAAGAAGGGCATGAGTGTTAGCCGTACACAAATGTTACCATGTGTGAGCAGTCCATTCTTTGCCTGCTACAAGAAGAAGGCGTCCATGGGAGCTACAGCTTTGCGTTCCAACACGCACCCACGTCGAATGGTAGTGATGTCGAATTACCTCGTGGTGCTCAAGCCCGCAACGCGCAACGAGGACGACATTTTCATGGTAAAGTCGTGCCACTCGCTCTCGCATATCACACGAATGACTTGCCTCAAGAAGAATGCACTCATGGTCAGTATTTACTACAAGTGGAAAGCTGAGGACGGACAAATCGTCGAGCGACGAAATTCCTACGAAGTGCAGCAACGTGACGATTTCATCAAAGCTGTCAAGACAACTATGGACAAGATGTGAAGACATCTTTCGGCTTAAAATAGGTCGTTTAAAAATACACTTTTTTTCTGATTCCGTTGCATGCCCAGACTTGGTTGCTCTTCACTTGAATAGAGAGAGAGAGAGAGACTCGTATCATGGCAGACAAGAAGCGAGAAGCACTTGCGTCCAAGGTCGATGAAGTGGCTCGTAATCAGATTTGGCGAGAACAACTTCGAACTGAGTACGTCACGGAAAGCGCTTTAACCCCCTTTCAACTAAACCCAAAGACTCGTACGTCATGTTGACATTTGTTAACACCATTTGGCTCTAATCCTCTGTCTGTCTCTATGAACCACATGCAGTGAAGCCAATCACTCTTAAACCCACACAAACGCATCCAGCAGACTTTGGCAAGACTCAAGATGATTGTAAAACACGAGAACTTGCTGCAAAACTGCGCCAAGTGACAAAACGACCAAATGAAAGGTATGCTCGACCAATGACGGAGTCGCAACGCATCGGATGGCTTCAAGAAATGGCCAGGAAAGAAACGCGACCACTTCGGAATCAACGTAGCAGGTATTGGATCCCATTCTTGTCATGATAGTTAGTGACCCATTTGCACTCACTTTGGATTGTTTCCAGCTGTGATGTCGCCAAATTCGCTGCCGCTTACTGCACCATGGCAGGATGTAGCCCCTTTGCAGACAAGTCGACACTATAAGGCATGACCAACTTTATGACAGCTGAGGAAAAGGTCAGACCTAGAACATACGCTTTCAAACATATTGAACCCTTCCTTTTCTACTTCATCTGAGGCCCTAGTGCCTCGTCCTTTTTGCACTTGCTCTTCTCATCCTACGAAACCTGAAAACTTTGGTTCGAGACAATCGAGAAAAAGACGAGCTATCTACCTACACATCCGCTGGCAGGGGTTGCGCGGTAATTGATCCTCGTCGGTCTGTTCGATGAGGGATTGCCTCGCCTCCTGCTCCAATGCTAGATACTGATGACTGTTTCGTGATAGGTAGAAGCATGTTTAAAGTTGGCGACGAAAGAGGCTCCATCCCAGCAACATGCGCGTTTTCATCGAGCATTGCCAACTGGTTACGTAGCTCTTCAATATGTGAGAGTACCACGCGCCGATGACCTTTTTTCACACGCATGTCAATGAGATCATCCTCATCGATCGTAGCCACACCTCTCAATGTATCAAAACCATCCTTTTCAAAATTTTCAGCGTATTCCTCCATTTTGAAAAACTTGAGCCAGTTGTAAACAGTCTCGATATCTGAAGAAGAGTGCAAACCACCACAGTGAGAGGTTATTCCCCAGTAAACATCATCGTAAATCGACGTACTCCTGATTCGTGGAGCGACATTGTCCTCTTCGTCGCCAGCGAGACGACTACTATCATACTCTAGCAATGACGTAGACTTTTCGTCGTTCGTTGAATAATCGTCATTGCCTTCCTCCCAAGCTTGTAAATAATTAGCAAGAGAGCTGTGGCCAGCCTCAAACGCACAGCGCGATGGACTTTTGTTCGTCTACAGAACTCAATACGTCAGAAAAGTCAGATCAGACGTCACTTCAACACCACGGCGCAGCAGATCATTCCACACGAACATGCAGAACCTACGAGCGTCAATGACAGGAATTCAGATGAGTCTCGAGACTTTCGAATCAGCCAAAATGCACACTCCTTATTGCCGCCAAGGGCAGCGCTGTGCAACGCATTGCGACCAAACTGCAAGAAAACAACGGAAATGTATACGTCACGCATGATCCACCAATACCTTGTCATCGCTCTTGCTTTCGCCTACCTTATCAATGTCTGTCCAAACGGCAAAGTGCTCACCCAAGAGCTTCAAAGTCGACAAGTGGCCGAACTCTGCAGCCCAATGCATTGCATTTTTACCATTCTGTTCTCAATATCAGCAATACACATAAGTTACTCGTCCATTGGATAAGCCTTCTTTGGACAGCACGTGCCTTACCTTGTCGCGCATATATTGCAAAGGATATGCTCCACTAATGTCGGCCATGATCCGTGCTATTTCTTCATCATTTCCCTCTTCGGCTCCACGAACAAATTTCTAATCGCAGCACGACAGAAATGCATCGCATCTGCTTAGCATGCCACCTTGCTTTCCATCAATCTTTCATACCAATGCATACCTGCGACGTCTCGTACCAGCTCTTCAGAAACTGCACACATTTTTGCTTGTGCTTATCATTAGCAATTTGGTACGCCGTCTTGTTGTCCTGTACCAGCAAAAACGTGCAAGATTAGTCCAAATGGGCTCAATAAACATCGTCATTCTCCGTACGCACATAGCTGGTAATGTGAATGTCGATGCCCTTCATGCAGAGATACTGAATGACTTCTTTCCGTCCTTTTGATGCCGCCCAATGCAGACAAGTACCGCCATACTGCACACGTGCACAATACAGCATCAATCTCAATGTCAGCATCATCGCCCTATTCTCCAGCACTAACTGATCTTACCTCGTCAACTGCATTAATGTAAATAGGACTGGGACATTCTTCCAGTAAATACGCCACTACGTCTAAGTGTCCGTTGATAGCCGCCGAGCAGTGCGCCAAGCGTCCAAACTTGTCTGGGGCGTCCAGAGGCACCCCTTTCTCCACCAAAAGCTGAACCACCTCCAGATGTCCGTAGAATGCTGCATAATGCAGTGCTGTCTGGTCATCGTGGTCAGAGGCGCTCCAGTCCACGTTGCAATGCGTGCCCATCCACTGCACTACATCCAGCTGGCCAGCTGCTGCGGCCCCGTGCAGCGCCGAACATCCATGCTATAGCGCAATAAAATACAGTACCATCAGTTGTTACCATGAAAAAAAGCACAACTTGTCCTTTACAAGCTAAGACTTGAGTAGTGGGACCAAAACTGTGGGGTTTCTTACCTGGTTGCGATAATTGACGTCGGCGTGTAGCGTCTTGACGAGGTGCTCAACCTCCAGCTGCTTACCACGATTGGCCTTGCAGATGAGCACATCACCCAGAGTATAGTTTTCCAGAACCGGCGGCGCGCTGGCGCCAAGTGGCACTTGCAGCACGCGGTTCATGAGCGATGACTCGGTTCTTGGACTGAGGAGCTGCTCAATGAGGGGTAAGCAGATGGCGTGAGGTGGTAAGAAGGTTGCGCCATAGATTACTTTGCGCGGCAAGAATTTAGGGGAGATAGATACCTTTACAAAAAACATAGAATGTGATGTTAACGGAGACTTTGTCATGCTATGTTATAGCGAGCAGTGACAATGTCACTTAATTTACCGAAATGGATACTTCACCATCTCCACTTTTTTCTCTATCTACCGTCTGAAGGGTTGCTTGCAAAACAAGTTTCTGGCATCGATGGCAATCGAGCGTTTTGGTCACGTTTGACAATGCAGTGCGCTGAAGCTTATGCGGTCGCGTTGCTACAACGCGTTACGAGCTACAGCGAGGCCTTAGAGATCTTTCGAGAGATTCTACAGGCTGCATTGCATGTTGGCGACACAGAAGATAGAAAAAATCTTGGATATGAGAAAATATTTATCCAGATCGACCTGGATATTGTAGGAGACACTGTTCCCCATTATTGACTGCATACTCCAAAACTCAATGAACGAACGCAAGTGCCGATGCTACTGCCATTGCACATGTAGCGGCATTTGTTGCCGTGTCTCCAACGAGGATGTTGATACGTTCACGAATAATTCATTCAATGGCTAGAATGCGGTTGAATCATATGGCGAGTACCCATTGACAGACCATTTCATGTGCAGATTGTGGCAGAGGATTTCTGCAGCTACATTCGCATCGTACTTTAGTGCTAAGGAGTATTTGCCAGCTGCAGCAGGGAGAGAAAGCCTCCATTTGGAATTTCTACAGGACTACCTACTTGTTCAACTATCCATGTCTGTCCAGAGACAAACGACACACGAATAGCATTAGCACACAAAAAGTGACCGCCTTGATAGAAAATAAGACAAAACCACGAACCTGAATTTTGCTCTCTATGGTCTCCAAGCTATCAGAACGTGAAAGCGTGATGGGACCAACAACGCTTACACACAGAGGGTCATTGCCTTCGGAAAGAGGTAAAACAAGAGGATCTCTCAGTCGTAGCCGAACCAAAGCTTCGCTTTGATTTGGAAGCAGCTGTGTGAACAACGCCTGTCGACGAAGCCCTTGGCAGATAAGATCTAAGACGCAGCAGTGTTCCACATATTAATATCAGCAGAAGTCTCGAGAGTGAGTGTGCGAAGATAAAACCAACCATCCAAGAGCTCCACCGAAAGAACTCGTAAACGAATGATCTCATTCACGTCTTTGATCACCTCTCCAGCCAGCCATTTGCCAAGGTCGCGGAGCATGGGGTCGTAAAACACACCCTTCTTCTGCAATACAATTGTAGCCTGGTCGATAGCCTCGTGTACCATTGGACGTGCAAGTCGCCAAGCAAGAACTTTTTCGCGCATGACCTGGTCGTATCGCTGCATCTCAACTTTCTCCATCTTGACAAGCTCTTTTTGACGACGCACTTCTTTAGCTTTCTCCTCCAACTCACGTTCTGATTGCTTTGCCGCGCGTTTTTCAGCCTCCGACGTCTTATGCCGATGGTAGAGCAACTGTATCTCATGCTTTTCTTTTACCTCTACCAAGGCCTGTGCGAGTGTCTTGTTCACCAATACATCCAACAACGGCTCCACCTCGACGTCAAAGTTGAACAGCCCATCACGCTCTTCAATCTGCGTAACGATCAGCAAGAAATTTGGTCAAGGAAAAGTCAAACCAAGCAAAGATCCTACCTGCGTAGATGTGTCGACGCCAATATTTGGTCTTATGAAGAAGTTGTTTGTCATAGCGTTGCTTGCGTTTAACTTGCGAGGCAAGAATTCGTCTGTTTGACTATGAGACTCTTGCTCAGATATCCGCTGTGTCTGCTCAATCAGATTTGCATCCAGCGAGATGGCAGTAACTATCACCAGATACATGTCACCAAAGACAACACAATGCAAAGCACACTGCTACCTCTACTTACATCCGTACGACGGTAGCGCTTTAGCCTGTAAGGCATTCGGCTCGTTTCTATTGTTGCTGCTTTTCTTCTTCATTGCTGTGCCTCTCCGCTTCTTCAGTTTCTCACCGCTGGCACTGGACTTTGAAGTATTAATCTACACAACACAACGCAACGCATCCAGCACTTAGTCTGCGAATCAAGCAGTCCTAATCACCCATCTACCAACCGGAGCAAGAACGCTCCCACGCATGATTCTCGGGTCATGCATGATGTTTATCGGGACCGATTTGTTCGCAACATCATGCGCCTTACCCCGACTCGTTTGCACCGGTCGTGGCTTGGATGAATAAGAGAATGACAGGTCCTGCTCCATTATGTGCAACTCGAAGAGGAGATGCAAGCCAATAGAGTGAGGAAAAGGAAAACCCCGAGAAGCAGGACGTGAATGAGAGCAGGACGATCAATGTAATTTGTCGAAAGGTCGCAATTCAGAACTGTAAATGGCGATACGATTCTCTTCATTTTAGGATGTGCTGGTCATTGCCATTCGAAGTTGGCGTCGTATCGATTGTTATCGCGTCAATGTTCTTTCTATCTTTGCATCTTGCAATGCTCGGTATCCACATCTTTGTTGTATGCTTTCTGGTATCCACGATTGTCACGATGTCTTCCTACCTACGCCCTTTCATAGCCTGAACATCTTTTCGGCAGCCTCGTATCGCGCCCTGGATCGAACAGCGAAAAGTCTGATAGCACTGCGAACAGAGCATGCTCGTCTTGTACTCATCTACGAAGATCACCATCACGCGCTTTTGTAATATCTGTTTTAGCTTTTTCATTGAACTGGGCACGTCACCTTTGATGCCATCGCGCTCACTACAGTCTCCATACGCCGTCGGAACAAAACGTTTCGTGATCGCATCGGCTGCCACACGAGCCATGCGCTATCAAAAGAAATTCCATACTTGAGATATGGCCGCTTCACGTTGAGCCATAGTAGAAACCCCGCGTTGTCTAGTAGTTCATCAACTGCTCCATTGTAGCTTGCAGTGGCATCGCTGCAATGAGTTTAGATGCTGTTCTTCTGACTTTATTCCAAGCACAAAATCGGTCGTAACCAGCTTCATGACAGGATTTTCGAGAAGTCACTTGCACAAGCGTAGCTATGCTTATATAGCAGTAGTAACACCTGGAACATAACGCTGGCAGTTTTTTTCATTTCCGTAATTTACCGCTTAGAACATTCCTACAGCATTTCTGATTATGCAGCTTTGTCGAATCAGCGAAGTTTGGTTTCAAAATCCCCCTACTTTCACCTTTAAGTTCGCTTTCTGTGTTGTTAAGCGCGAACATGCGACCACAAGATGTTTGCAAAGCGGTAACTCTTCGGACGCATTACGTTGCGCGAAAGAACATCAGGTTGCTGTTTGTTAGCGTTGAGGTTGCTATATCTGTGCTTTGTCAATGATTGTTATCAGGATTGTTTGAACTTGCCTAATCACACACACATCGAACGAAGTGCTCAATTTCATTTAACATGCTTATCCTAATAATATGAAGTTAGTAGTATACACAGATGACGTACTCACATGAGCAATACCTCGCCAGTAAAGTGCGCATTAAAGCAGCACAGAAGCGCTACTACCAGCACACACGCGACGCTCGCTTGTCGTATCAAAAGAGGTACGGATGGTAATAGTAGAAACCAGATTCGAGCTTACCACTAAATATCGACAAAAGGTCGCAATTCAGAAATGATAGTGGACCACATCATATCTGGTAGATGAAGCGAAACTAGGCGAAATAAGGTGAAAGGTGAAGTGGTACACTAAATGTCGAGAACTGCTGACACGATTTTACGGTCAAGACTGAAGTTTTTGAGCAGACACAATACATCGCGGATAGTTGCTGCTCTTCTTGTGTGCCTTGAAGCCATGTCTATCTTCTATTGCGTCGTAGCAAACAGCAACTGTGCACTGTCTGAGTATAGCAACGGTGGAGATAAGGGCATGAACGAGTTTGCACAGAAGCTGTTAAAAAAGCTCGATCTGTCCGAGGATGCGGTCGAGTCCATGGACTTTGAAGGGAAAACGTACAGCTATCGCGTGAACAACGAAGTGGCTTATGTTTGCGTGACGAATGCGGCGTTTGGCACAAGGTGCAGAAGAATTGCTTAGCAGACAGATGATGGAAGGTTTCGCTGACTTTCGCGGGCAATTAATTGTTGGCACTTGCAGCTCGGCAGCACTATTTCTAAAGCACATCAACCAGCTCTTTGACGACCAGTTCGGCATTCGAGGAAAAGCTACAAAGCTCAAGCTGGACCTGAATCGAGACTTTTCGCCGACACTGAAAAAGCAAATGGTATGACCAGAGGTGTGATGAGTGCGGAAAGAGGTGCAGTGTGTGGATGATGTTGACTGTTTTTGTATGAAGGAATTTTTTTCGTCGAATAAAGGAGCGGACAAGCTGCAGGCATTGAAGAACGACCTGGAAAACGTTAAATGCAATGCTCAAGAGAACATCAGTTCGTTATTTTAGTATTGGAGAAATTGTTTGATTCTGGAACTAAGCGCTGACTTGGGGCTCTGAATTGTGATGAATAGGCAAAGTGCTGGAACGTGGCGATAAAATTGAGCTGCTAGTTGATAAGACGGATCAACTCAAGTACGTCTCATACTTTGGCACGTGTTTTGCTGTACTGGGCTTAGATTTCTCGCATGTACTTGTGCAGTTCCCAGTCTACAATATTTGCCAAATCTAGTGCAAATCTCCGTCGCCACTTGTGGTGGGAAAACTTGAAGATGAACATTGCAATTGGAGCAATAATTGTGGTATGTATGATTCCTATACGGTATGTGTTCACGGAGATGAATGTGTGCTAACGTCCAACCGTGTATATGCTGCAGCTTTTTATTGTCCTCATATTGTTGTTTGTCAAAGGCAAAGTACATGGAAGTGGTGGTAAATAGTGTGTAAGTTTGTTAGACTATCCAGGACGGCATGCTAGTACAGTGCTTGCACGTTTGTTCCTAGGTGGACCTGTTCTCGTGACCACTTTTGTTTCTTCGTATGCCTACTCTATGCATCTACCTTTTCTGAAAGCCTGGATGCGTCTCTCCTCGCGCAGCTCGCTCTTGAGCAGCGCCAGCATGTTGATAGCCGCGTCCATATCGCAGTCCTAGTATTTGGCGCTGCACTCTGCAAAGTTGCAGCGGAGCAGTCCGTAGCACAGGCGCCGCTTCTTTTGACATTTGTTTTAAGCAGTAAGTCACTCGAAGTCAGCCATGTGACGGTACTCCTTCGAAGTACTTGCACGATATTGCGCTCGTTACGACGCTTAGAAAGCGAGGCCAGGCAATCTTCCTTTTCCCATTCTTCGTCCACCTCCTTTTACAACACCAATATTGGCAAAGTGGCAACTAGTGTACTCCTACTTTTCCTCTACAGACAGCTGCAAGAACTCGCTCTTATCATCATCACTCCTTTGACATCTAGTCTCAGACTGAGAGACATCAAAGGCGTAGCGCATTACTGTCCACTTGTTCCTTTGGAATGACTTCACCGACAGCGATACGTCAGGAAGATTTCAGAAGTAGCCCTTCTTCATACGCGCGTAGAAACCATACAGTGTAGTCACATTGAGCTTGATGCAGGCTATCGTGTTGTTGTAGACACAAGAAATAGCGAGAACGCCCAGACTCTCTTCACGTTAGGCATCTCCGCCATCCTCTTCTCGACCGCGCTCTGGATTTTCCACAGGAGTCGAACGCAGACAAGCTATTTACGATTATGTGAAAAAGAGAGATTGCTCTCGAAGTTCCACATCAAAGCGTACAAAGGTCGACCAGATAGTACGATACCTCCAGCGGCACTTCATGCTACAGCCTTGCGTTCAAGTCACTTCATTACACCTTCACGACTCCGACCTATTGCAGTCACTCTAGATACTTCATGTAGCTCGCGATCTTGAAGACGGCATGTGATGTACCAACAGAATTCACTGCGCGCTCCAGTCGGTGCCATCTGGCGTAAGAATGTCGCGCATCTACAGCGCTTCCGTCAAGCCGGTCTCGTTGATACTCTTGCACGCATGCATGATAGCTCTCACGAGGGTTTCTTTCCCCTTTGCTTGCTTCTTGGTAAGATCGCTACTAAGCCCGTTAAAAGCGATCAGCACGTTTCTCGAAACGCTCACGAATCATGACGCCAGCGTTGACCACCATCTGCTCACGAACTTCGTGTTTGAGCTGAGAGTATCCGGTGAGATTACAGACTTTAACGAGTCCGTGTCGTGCTTTCTGCGACTGATAGATACGGATGCTTTCCCACAAAACAGGACCCTTCTCTACAATGAGATGCATCTGAGAAGTTGACGCCACACCCGGATACCAGTGGCCAAAGAAGGTATTGTCGGCATAGTCAGACTATTCTCTAGACATTGGAGCGTGTGAAGACTGATCAGATGCCACGCCTCCATCTGGATCTGTTTTAGCGCATGAGCGCAGCTTTGAAGCTCGTGTTGAAGAAGAGGATCACGGCAGACGGTGTTCAGACGACATATGACGCTAGCGTCTCTAAGCAGACTTCTACCTCTGCAGCTTGCGCTCAGTCTGTGTTTGGAGCTCCATCACCGTCGTCGCTTGGCTTGAGCCGTGGATGTTTTTGAGCTTGATATGTGTTTGGCGGTGCAAATGAAAGAGTATACTATAGTGTTAGCTTTGTAGTATTTATAATGTGGATGATGTTTATTTGCCATTTATCGATAACTGAGGGCTTCAACTGACATATGGCTGTCGGTGAAGTCATTCCAAAGGAACAAGTGGACAGTAATGCGCTACGCCTTTGATGTCTCTCAGTCTGAGACTAGATGTCAAAGGAGTGATGATGATAAGAGCGAGATCTTGCAGCTGTCTGTAGAGGAAAAGTAGGAGTACGCTAGTTGCCACTTTGCCAATCAAGTAACGAGCGACGGATATGGTGCGCCAGTTTGGCTGTATATTGTCCACAGACGAAGGGCGAAAAGAGATCGAACAAGAAGTCTTCGGACTGTTCGATGGTCACTCCTGGATACGTGCTAAACGTCGTCATTGGACTTCTCTAAATAGAAACAGCATTGTAGTCAATAGAACAATGGCTACGCATGCCAAAGCTCATGGTGCTGACACGAGCATTGAAGAGCAGGCTCAGCTACGACGAGTTTTTCGGTATCTAGCGTTCGACACTCCTCTTCGCCGACTGGAGTCCAAGCTCGAGGTGAGGTTGGCACCACACGCATACTGATAAAATGCCGTGGTGATTGAAAGTGTGATGTACGCAGAAGCTGCTATCGGAAAAATTGCAGAATGCCAAGTCTTCCGAGGTACGTAGTTGTCTATCCTGGCATCCCAGTCTTGGCAAAGTAATCGAAATTTGGTGACAGCGACAACCCTCGCGACAACGATACCTCGTTTCGGAACATGAAGCAAAGCGTGACCATTACACAAAAGAAAAACTCAAGTACCTTGCCACATTGCAAGATGAAGTAAACTTGGGTCGTGAACTCGTCAGCTCCAAGTTCCAGATTGACGCGAAAGCGTTGATGACGGTTTACGAACAACTTGGCTATACCTTGTCTGGACAAGAGAAAACTCGCTTAGAAGAGGTGATTTGGCAGGTGAATGACAACTTAGACGGTGCCATCAGCTTTGAAGAGTTCACAAACAGCTATGTGAGGTCGCGCAATGATCGAACAGGGCTCGAGCCGTCCGAGATCTTCTTTCTCACATGTTTTCTCATGTTTGATAAGGACTGCTGTGGTCGGGTAAGTCCAATTGACTGCGCCCAGGATATGACAACTTGATTGACTATATTGTTGCGAACTACGCGCCAGATTTCCTTGGATGACGCGATGAGCATCTTGTAAGTGATATGAATTGATCATAACGAAGTACTGCTATGTGCTGATGTCATTTGTTGTCTCAGATATCTCAAGTACGGCGAGGCCATGGAGCGAGAGATGGAGATCCACTTTGGCAAATTGCTCGACAAAGGCATCCATTTCGTCACGTTCATGGAGGTACGTGTCTTGTCACTCTCTCAAACCACAAACTGAATGTCTTACCTTTCTGACTGCAGTTTCACGAGGCCACCAGCAAACGTTTAGGCGAGCTTATCAACCAAGAAGCTCCCTTTGCCAAAACAAACAAATTTTACAAGAAGACCTAGGATCTTTCCAAGATTTGATTTGAAGATGCGCGGAACTAATGCAAAACGACAATGATTTATCTCTGCAGCTAGCTACATGTATATGACAATGTTCCTTGGAGGTCGTTTATTCAATTGAAAGACGCACCTACAAGTCTAAAGGTGGCATATCGCTAAGGGTGGTGACACTTTCTTGAATGAGTCTTGCTGTGTAGCAACACGTTAGACTTCTACTTGTACATCATGGACATCTTGACTCAAGAGCGAGATGTATCGCGGTCATAATGAAACATTGTCTATTCAATCGTCTTGGTGAGGGTCGTTCAAAAAGGGTTAACAAGATGCTAGAGACGAAGCACATCTTCTAAGGCTCAAACGAATCTTGCGATACGCTACTCGTCTCAAGGCACTTTTCGCCAGTGCCCGACGCAAAATTTTGCGTCCAGTAGTGCTTATACTTGCTGCTGGAACTGTAGGCGTAGCCGCACTCGAACATCTTGGCCCTGGGGCTCAGGATATTGGCTCTGTGCGGCTTCGACTTCATCCAATCTGCCACTACACTGGTCACTGTGTCCTGGCCGGCAGCGACATTCTCCGCGACAGACATCCATTGGTATCCCGCAGCTCTGACTCGGCTCGACATGGTAGAGCCGTCGGAGCCTGTATGACCCAGGAAGCTCTTCTGGGCCATATCTCTTGAGTGTACCAGAGCAGCATTTCGCAGCTTGTCGTTCAAGCAAAGCTTTGGCAGTCCATAAGCTGAGCGCTCCTTGTTTACAGCATCAAGCATAGCCAAGTGGTAGTCGACTGACTCGGCCTCAGGCAGAATGCCAACGGTGGCATTGTTATCGGAGTCGGCAGCCACAGTCAATGATCTACAGGTAATGGTGATAGCAATGATCAGGAACGCTGCTTTTGATAGCGCCAACAACGACATCGCAAGTTGAATTGAATGTGTGCTTTGATTTAGTAGTGGACAGGCTGAGTGAAATAACAAAGTGAGGCTGGAGATGCATGCGAGTTAGAAGGTGGTTGCACCACCGTGAGCCGCTGGTGGGCTTTGACTCGAGACTTCTGAAGCGCAGTACAAGAGCCTGTCGCCCAGGTCGCCATTGAAGCCAGGAGAGGCAGGCAGGCTTTGCAACGGACTACTGAACCTTCAGAATGCAGCGTTGGGTTCAGACCGATCTCACTTTTTCTTGTAGCTTGCTAAAATGTTCCTGGGGCTAACAACCATCTTGTTCAAGACAACAATGGCTAACAACGGGTTCAGATTACAGCGTGCTAATTCCGCTTGAGCAAAAAGAATCTACGGCGAAAGTTGTTTGAACAATCCTGCATCGCAATCCCTTGCGAGCGTTTTCAAAGCTACTCCAGCAGCTATTCAGGTGCGACAGGCTCACGATGAAGTCGGAAACCACAATGCGAATTGGCTTTCAGCGTATCTACTCGTCAGCATCTCGGTCTTTCGGTTCCTGCAAATTAGAGATTGATCATGTGAGTAAATAGCGGAAATCACAAGTACTTTCACGCAGTACCTGAGGCTCCAAGTCATCGCCATAGTTTATGGCATGATCAACGTGCATGAGCACGGTCTCAATGCTCTCTTCACGGTTGATATTCATAGCAACAAAGGCCACCATACTGAAGTCACTAATCTACGCTCAAGATTCAAAAAGACGTAAGCAGTCTTGTCTTCAGCAATTAGCTCACGGGATAACGTTTTCCACGTACCACGTTACAGATCGCCGCACTCAAAGGACGCCACTTGGGGTCAGTGGCGTTTGCAAGGTTTTCGAGAAGGTACCCCTCCGATGGGTCCAGATATCTGCAAGCCACAAGAAGCAACATTAGCTTCTAAAGCGTCTGGTCTTATCGTTTCATCGTCGAACCGATCAAAACGCTAGCACAGAGGACCTACTTTGACAGCTCCTTCTCATCCACCAAATCGCACTTTGTGAGCACGTTGATGTGCGGCAGCTCAAGTTGGACCATTGCTGAGAGCGAGCAGAGCACACCAGAGATGAATTTGGTCGGATCAACGATAAATAAGGAGTCAATCTGCATCATCATTCGCACGACCACGTCAGACACTCATACGTGATAACCACACGTCGTCTTGTATGTGCAAGCCCAACTCACCAAGTAAACACAACAGATATTGAAACCCCAGTCTTTCAACGAGTCGCAAAGCTGTTTCATCACCGGAAGGTGCGAGTACAACTCGATCTGGCCTGGACGTTTAACAAGCACGAAAATGAGATCAAGCCACCAATCACACGCACATTCTACCAACCTGGGCAGTCAAAGATGAAGTAGTCTTCATCACTGTATTCGCCCAGCAAGTCTTGTAGCCAGTCAAGGTTTTGCACAAGATACCTGCCATGTCATACGTACCACGTCAAAATCCTCGACATTCTGCGTTAAATTGCAGCACGATATGGCAAGAATTGACTCACTCCATACAGTAGATGAGGCCGCCATTGGGTCCGTAGTTCAACTCTTCCATCACGTCCTCAACACTGATTAGATCGCGAATATCTGCACAATATCCAGAGAGAGAGAGAAATTGTTCCTATTTTCAATTGTACTGGTCTCAAAGTCAATGAGTAGGCAGCATACCGAAAGCCACCGGGTAGTCAAAGTGTTCTGCAGCTGGATCCAAGTTTACCACGTACGTCATGCGTCCAGACGCAGCACAGAACTCATGCATATTGTTGCAGTACGTGGACTATGCATTCCCATCATAAAAGGTTGAATGAGCGCCTCATAATCACTCAACTTGCTGCGCTTATTCAGCACTTTCGATGCACAATATGAGCACTTGACAGACTATTGATCTCCTTACCTTTCCAGTGCCCGCAGGGCCCATGACCATCTGACAACAGCGCATGATAAACGAGCTCCAACTACTCCGTCGCTTTAGGAATGATGGTCAGCCAACAATCTATCCCAAATTTCGGAGAAACTGATTAGCGTCTACTCATACAATACTGCAAGCAGTAGTAGCAAAATATGAATCGGTATATTGTTACACAATATGTAAAGTGACAATTACTACCGCCATCCATACCGATACCGGTGGTCTCACCACACATTATTTTTCACCTCAGCAACTTTTTCTATGATAGCACCCAACCATGTGTCATCATCACATGCAGCATTCTCCTTCGCCTCCTTAGCGCGCTCTTTAAACACGCTGTTGCAAGTGTTGCACACGCGCTTGAGGTTTGATCGCTCGTCCGATGGATTGCGGTCGATGTGACCGATGAAGGTGGTCGGAAATGCCTCGCTCTCGACAGACAGATGCGAACAACGTCCACAAATGAGACGGCCACAGTGTCGGCAGTGATGACGACGGGTTTCAAGACCAAAGTGACTAAAGCTTTGTCGGCAGCACATGCAGTTTTTGCGTTCCGTGTCGGGAACCCAAACTGGCGGGTACGAGATTTTGCTGCACAGTTGGCGGAGAACTTTTTGATTGACTTTCTCGAAGACCATTTGTCCCTTGGAATCCTTAGCATTCAGACGAGCTCCATAGCGCACCAGACGACAGGCGATTTCATATAGCTTTAAATCCACTGCCTTGTGTAGCAGTGAACTGTTGCCTAGCAAACCATTTGGATCCATCTTGTGTTGAAGCAGCATCTCCGTGACGAGCGGATCATCGCGCTTGGTCGTGATAATGTGCACTGCCAATGGTGTCTGGTTGCGATTGTTTACGCGCGAGGCATCAGCGCCGTGCTCCAGCAAGTATTTCGTGATTCGGCGCGACTTGGCTGCTGCCAGATGCAGTGGAGTGTTTTGTCTGTTATCCACGGCATCGATGAGCAGACCGCGTGTATTTTTCCCGCATAGCAATTGAACAGCGTGCAGCTGGCCGAAGCGTACAGCAATGTGCATTGCTGACTGGCCGTGCACTGGGTCTCGCTCTGTAAAGTCCGTGTTCCTTTCCTCCAAGCATTTGCGAAGCAGCGGGATGTTCCCAGACTTCGCCGCCCGAAGATAGTTGGAAAGACCTTCCTCCGTCACACGTGGACCGAAGTGCATCACTGAGCCACGTCCATCCATGGGGTCCGTGCTGCGGGGAGGGAACGGGTCCAGGCTTTGACTTTGATTGAACGCATTGCTGCTTCGACCACCGCTCGGCTGGCCGTTTGCGAATAGTGTATTGTTACTGCGACAGGTGGTAAACAGGCCGTTCCCGAAATTCTCAGGCGCCAAACTGTCGCGGGACATCATGGCTTTCGTATAGTCGTATGGCTTTAAATCGCTAGGACGGTAGCGCATCATACTGTCACGGTAGCCATTATGACCACCAACAGCTTTAGCGCTTGGCGGCGACGACAAGCCCTTGATTGGCAAGTTCTTTTCTTCTACTGATAGCCTTTCGTCCCCCGAGTCACCACACGAGTTTCTGAGCAGGTCGAGATTCACCGACTTGTTCACGCCCGCCGTGTATGTACTTGAGGCTTGGTTCATTAACATGCTCTTGTCCTTGCGGAGCCCCAGGTCTGAGGTCCGTTTGTAGCTTGCGACGCTCGAGCTGCGACTTTTAGTACTAAAGTCACTGTCCTTGCGGAGTCCCAGGTCCGAGGTCCGCTTGTAGCTCACAACGCTCGAGCTGCGACTTTTAGTACCGAGGTCGCTGCCCTTGCACTGCTCCTCGTGCTCCTCCTCGTCCCCAGTGCTGTCAACGGAGTTGGAGCTGGGCGATAAGGGACTAGACGTCTGCGAGTCCGTGGTGGACATAAGGGACGTCTTCTTCATAAGACTGGGAGAAAATGCAGGCTGCAAACTGCCTCGAGGTGCATTCATCCACGCTGGATCATCCGACACATCATCGTCATCACTGGCTCCGGAATACGACGACTGCTGCCGGTGCGTGTAGCTGCTGCGAGAGTTCAGCATGGCTTTGGACTGTTCGACTGGGGAAGTCAATTGTAGACGTCAATGCTTCGATAAGAGCGCACTAGAGCTCTGCGTCCTGCTGCGAGAATTAGCAAGTGCGGTTGTCTGTGTGTGTGGTGTATACACATCTTTGTACCGGTGTCTGAATCGTGATCTCTTCAAGTCTGACAACGTGTCAATTGGCTCTATGTCAATTAAGCCCAGTTCTGTTTGTTAACGTCTGCGGTTAGGCAATCAGTAGCTCAAGCTCCCTCTGCCTCACGTTGGAGGGCAAAGCGTGATTTGCGTAATGGCTTTGAAGGAGGTTGTTCAGGGGTTTCAACGCAACCACATTGAGCCCAAGGCGGATAGGAAGCTGCCAGCTGGAAATGCCCTTCCACTGCCTCTTGACGTTGTTGCCGCCGCATTCATACCTGCAGTGCCACCGACAAGACGCAGGCAAGTGACTACTAGATGTCGGCCAACTTGAAGAATTTCTTATTCACTGAATACTCCATCTCAAACGACAACTTGGTGAGCAAAACGTGGCGTGACGATTATGCGAGCACCGTTTTCCACGCTTTCGACTCTATGCAAAGATCACGTTTGGCGAGCGATCTTGGTTTAGGGAGAAGGAAAATCACGTGAAAGCAATCGCCAACGTGGTGGAAGCACTGCAGGTGCGACACATTTTAACGCCAGATGACATCGAGTGGAACGAACCGTGAAAGCCGTGAGTAAGCGTATTTAGGACAGTAGTACGGCGCTTTACATGAGAACTTTCAGAACACGACCGTGAAGCGTATGCTGAACGAGGAGGGAGTGCGGGCAATCTCACTGTTTTCTGTGCCCACAATGCACACATCGCGATCAACAGATCTGGCTTTAATTACCCGCGAACAGAAAATCTCCTGGGCGTACCGCTTTTAACAAAGTTGTAACATGAGAATTGATGGACGGTAAGGTGCCACGCCTTTGATATCTCACAGCTTGAAATCAGACGTCACGAATGGTGTCAAAGAACGAGTTCTTGAAGCTGGTCGTGGAAGAAAAGTACGAGCACGCCTGGCACCTCTTTACAAATCAACTAGCAAGCAATGGATGTTGCATGTCGGTTGTGCTGTTTTTACTAAAGAAGGAGAGCGAGAAGAGATCAAACACGAAGTCTTTTGAGAGTCCTACGATTGCTCGTAGATACGTGGCAAATGCCATCATCGGTCTAGATCCCAGGATGTGGGCTGGATACGCAAATCCACGTCTTCTAAGCTCCGTAAAGGTCGCAATACCGTGCAAGCGTGCACTGAGCCCAATCGGTTTAGTGCGCAAAACGAGGGTCGAACGAGACAGCAGCCAGAGTCATGAAGACCATTGCATTGGTGCTGTCGTTCGAGACTGCAAGCTGCATGACGTATCTAGAACGGCTGCAGTATTTCTGGAGCAGCGTAAAGTTCTTGCTGCAATTCTGTGCATATCAGTCATTCCTGAGGTTGTTTCAGAAGCGCGTGATGGACGACGCAATAGCAAAGCGCACTGTTTCGATGGTGAGTGAATAAGCGTCATCAAAAGACACACGGTCAAGGGTTATATCAGGCGTTGCAGAAGCGCGTGACGGTGGAATCCAAGACGAGCAAGCTCAGCTCGTGTCGCTGGATGCTTTCGCCGGGTCGACATCTTACGAACATGGTGAGTACAAGCTACCGAGCACGAGAAAGCAAAGAGTGTAGCGCTGGTCTGCAGTCGAGCGCAAGTACAGTCCTGCAAGAAAGTATGTTACGGAGTGCTTGCTGCGACAACGCACGTCCAGTGCAACGCGCTCCATTGAAACCACGACGTTAACGCGCGCATCAACATGCTGGAGCTGCTAAAGAGTGAGATTGTAGGCCACGGACGTATGCATGCAAAAAGGGTGTAATTTTCACCCGGGTCGGACATCATCGGAAGAAGCTCAACCCTTAGGGGACATGCTTTTCGCTGGCTGATATTGTCTAGGGTCAGTATTACATGTTCATACATTGTAGAGACTGTACAGGTCTCCTTCCTGCTGCAGCTGAATTTGTGGCTTCTTCCCTTCTAAGTGTGCCAGCACTTGCGTCAACTGAAACTTGACTTCTTCATTCATCTAGCACCACCCACACAACCATACAAAGAGCGTCAGACTAACACTTTCACGATATTTGACCACACAACTCCAAAATGACTTTGTGTACCATCAGGTCTGCGTCTTTCCCGTCCTCTTTGTTGTCCAAGAACTTCTTGAGCAACTTTGCTGCCGCTTTATCACTGACCGCCGTTGTCTTGAGCACTTCCATTTTGATTCAATAATGACCAACGAATTTCAATTTGTAAAAAGAAATAGATATGTATACTATTAGAAAACCTTGTGTGTTTGAAAAGCTTGATCTTCTCTAAATTAAGCAGCTCATATTTAAGAAAAGGCAAGAAATCCGAACATAAATTCTAGATTACAAGCAAGTACAGATATATTACATTTGTACTGGATAGTAAAGAGCTCATCCCACAAAAAAGACTAACGGATGATATACAGATAGCGCAAGCGTTATTACAAGAGCTGTGCGAGAATTCACTAGAAATATTGTTTTGTCTCGTCTGTTCTTACAACGCGGAAGTCCCGCGTTAGATATGCCGTAAGCTCTTTACGGTGAGGGGGGATGCCCGCCTAAAAGCTTGTTCATTCTCCTTTTTCCTCACCAGCTTCCAGGATCTGTCCACTCGTTCTCTAGATGTCATCCACGTGCTGGTTCGTGCTAATCGCGACGCTTTTCGGATTCTCAACAGCAATTCCAGTCCAATTGCCAGTGGATGTTAGCATTCCAACGCCTATCATTGGTGAAGGCATCTACGAGGACATTACGATGCTTGCGCCATCCCTCACTTCCCAGCTCGATACCAATTTGACCATCAGCCGCCACTTGCAGACTGCGGACTTCCAGGCTGGAATGCTCGATGCCATCAACAGAGAACGCGCCGCCAACGGATTACCACGGTTGTGTATGAACTGGGAGCTACAGAACGCTGCGCAAAGCCACTCCAGCGACATGGCTAGCAAGGACTTCATGAGCCACACGGGTTCGGACGGCTCCACAATGTCGCAGCGGATCGTACGTGCAGGTTACGACCGAATCGCTAGTGGCGAAAATGTGGCGGCAGGTCATACGACGGTGGACGAAGTGATGAAAGCATGGATGGCTTCTCCCTCCCACCGAGAAAACATTCTGCGCAACAGGTTCACCATGTTTGGCTGTGGCTATGCGTACAATGACTACTCCGTTTACAAGCACCACTGGACGCAAAACTTCGGATTGAGCAACACGGAGCATTGCTCGTAAGCTGTGTCAGCACGAGTTAACCTCGTAAACTTGAGCGTTCTGACTAGACTAGAAACACCTTTTAGCATAGCAGACGTGTCATTTCGACTTCAATATTTTGAGAAGCTGCAATAGCTACCACAAAGACGGCAGATAATCTTTGAAGCAGCTGGGGTCGTGACTTTTTCATCATTCTCGTGCCCGAAATTCAACAAATAAAAAGGAGGCAAGCCATTTGAAAAGTCGATTGCAGACGCTGATGCTCCGCAGCCCATGCACTTCCATACTTCCATAGCAGAAATGCAGCGAAATGAGAGAAAACACCTCTCCAGAGTATGACCAGACTCGCACACAATCTTCAGTTCTCCATATGGGACACTCTTTTGGCAAATAAAGCAAATCTCTCGTGACGGTGGCGTGTACGCATCGGCGGGCTCTTCTGTCTGGCCCTCACCATCCTTCGATTTGACGTATGCAATCCATGTATCCGCATTCTCTTTTGAGTCCAATTGATCGTAGATTTGCGTAACGAGAGCTTTGCTGCGGAGTGTGAGCGGATCCTGAACACTGAGAAAATCGGCCATCACCAGTGCACTGTTCTTTTCGGACGATGAGCTAGAAACATACTCGCAAAGCGCTTTCTTGGCTTTCTTCGATGCTTCAATCAGTGCCGTCAAACAACGTTCAGCCCAGTACACGCCTAATGTGCGTTGTATCTTCGCCAGTATTGCATTCTGAGCCGCTACTTGATGATCTGCCGGGGTGATCGCACTGCGGAGTAAAAATGATGCCTGTAGGAAGAGCGGCACGGCAGACATAGCGCCATTCTTTGCAGAGTCGATATCCTCGGCGGGCTCGTAGTAGGACTTTTCAAGCTCCTCACAAAGATGCAAATAAATCGGCTGACGCGCGAGCATCTCACTGTCGTTGACCTCGTCGTCGGTACTCCTGAACTTGTTCAATATGCTGGGAATGGACGAGTCCGTTGCCTCGTGGAGCGATAACAGCGCCGCATTGTCGTTATAGCATAACCACACCACATCCATGAAGCTATCCACCGACTCGCTCTCGCTAAGCATGCGGCGCACAATGTCCACAAACTGGTCCGGTCTTTTCACCCACGGCGACGGAATGTACTCGAGGGAGCTTGACACACGACTGTAGGAAACGTCAGCTTGCGATTTACGATTGGGTCGGGAAGCTGGAGGGATGATGAATACACACGCCAGCTGAGCGGAGTTGGGTGACATCGCCAGGCCGAATACGGGGTATTTCGATACGCCAGAAGCAGAAGAAACATTGTCAATAGATTTCCCACTCGCTGACTTGGCAGAAGTCGCGTCGCTGGAATATAGCAGCTTGCCGGTGCTCTTCTCCCATACTTTGATCGTACCATCTACTGCAGCGGAAAAGATCGTATCTCCAAAGTAGTTGATGTCAATGCCAGTTACATTACCATCATGCGCCTTCCACTTTGCGTTTGGCTGTGCTTGCTTCTTCTTCTTCAAGTTCCATACAGAAATTGTTGATCCCGATGCAACAATTAAATCATTTGTCGGGCTGTTTGAGTACGTCCAATGACTTCCCATGCATAGGCCGAAGACTGGCTGAGAGTGCGGGGCCACAATAAGGCGATCTACCGCCAATTCTTGGGGCGAGTCATTTACTGCACTTGTCCTTACTGGGACAGTAGCAATTAGAACATTACCTTCCGACGTTCCCAGCGCCAATCCAAGGTCTTGCCGTATTGTGTATGTCATCCCATGTTGATGCATCTGTTGCCACGTACTCGTAACAACCCATCCATACTTCTCTGTATCAATCCACGCGACTGGAGCTGACAGAAGAAACGGCTGCATCTGCTGTCCCGCTACAAACGTCGGGTACGCATACGCCCAAACGGTGCACACTTTACGTCCCGACAGTGCAATCAACGATGTTGTGCTCTGTTTATCTACTGTGACCATAAACGGTGACCAGGCTATCGTCAATGTCGACATCATAGCACATTTGTGCGTATACTCGGCGACGGATTTTATGGCGAGATGTCCTTCTTCCGGATCTGTCTTTCGCTTCTTGTTCGCTCTGCCCGTCTTTTCTTTTCGCAGTCCTACCATTGCCACATTTGGTGGCAGTTGGTCAAATCGTGCATCATGTGACGATCCCAGTCGAAAGTTTTTTGTCTCAAAAAACTCGAACAAAGTTTCGGAAAAGACTGCAACTTCCTTCCAGTCCATGTGAAAACTGGGAGGAAAGTGTAGCGTTAATCGTGATGCTGCTGTGAGTACCAATAGAGCGCACGAAGAGCTTGGCGCAGAGCCTCGAGGTCCCCACTCTGCAGCAACGAATGCTCCACCCGCGTTTTTGGACAGTGACAACTCCTTGGGGTTGCATTGATGACGATCGCTATCATTGAGAAGAAAGTACGTGGTGCTGGCTTGAGGCAATCCATCATCAAGTGACTCCATAACTGGAGGAATTGCAACTGGTATGTGTTCGTTTATGGTGCGTTCTGGGAGGAAGACAAAGTCTTTGGAGATCGCGGGACCTTTTGGCTGAAACATCTCTAGCTCGCGACTGCGAAAGGTGGCGATGAGAACGCTCGCATCGGACACGACAGCAAGGCGACCGTCCTTTGACCATGCAATTCCACCTGGAACCAAAGGACTGCCTGGAATGCGCTCGCGAGACTCTACATCGAGAGGCAGCAGGGCAACTTGATCGGTGGCCATAGCGAAGTTTGTTATTCTAAGGACGTCACCTCCTACAATATCTAGGACTACCTGGATGGATACTTTGACCTGTCCAGGCTTTTCTGTCTACTATCTGAAGGACTCCATGCTAGCTCTTCGACTGTGATTGGTGGATGGCTCTTTGCTGGTCGCGTGGCGAACCCAAAGAGGGCTAATAACATGGGCATCCACTCTTCCACTTGTACCGCCAGACGCATACCAAGCACAACAACATCCGTGGCTCAAGACAAACGACGATGGAGATATGACTCCAACATTAGAAAGAGCACAAGGCGCACAGACAAAAGTCTGATGGCATCATCTTGAAGAACGCTTTCGAGCACGGCAAGGGCAACACCACCGTCCCGTATCGGCTGAACAACATCTGCCGTGACCCTCTTCTTCAACACAAGATTCGACGCAGCACTCATGCGCCGAAACAGATCCAGATAGAGGTCTGGCATCTGGTCAATCTTCACACGCTCCGATGTCTCGAAAACAGTCTCCCTCTCCTCAACTACACCGACAAGACCTTCTTTGACCACTGGGATTCGGGCGTGGCGTCAACTTCTCAGATGCGTCTCATTGCAGAGAAGGACTTGTGGGAAAGCATCCGTATGTGTCAGTCACAGAGAGCATGACACGGACTCGTTGAAGCCTTCAGACTCACCGGATACTCTCAGCTCAAAAGCGAACTTCGTGAGCAGATGGTGGTCAACGCTGGCGTGATGATTCGTGAGCACTTCAAGAAACGTCTTCAGTTTATGTGCTGATCACATTTGGCGGCCTTGGTAGCAATCTCACCAAGAAGCAAGCAAAGGAGAAAGAAAACATTGTGAATATGATCATGCGTGCGTGCAAGAGTACCGAAGACGGAAGCGTTGAAGATGCGAGACATTCTTACGCCAGATGGCACGGACTGGAGTACACAGTGAATTCCGTTGGCAAAGCGCATTCAAGAAAGTGGTCTGGCATTCTACGTTCAGTTCTTGTGGAAGTTCCAGAGCGCAGTCAAGAAGAGGATGGTGGAGGCGCATATCGAGAAGAGAGTCCGGGCGTTCTCGCTGTTTCTTGTGTCCACAA
>NQFO01001788.1:0-15370 GCA_003991265.1 Pseudoperonospora humuli
GCGATGTCTATACAAGTGGCTACGCGCGAGTGCCGTCATGTAGTTGCGTCCTAGCGATCTCGGGCGTGAAGCGAGAGTCAGAGGAAACGGCATCCAGAGCACGAATCGATTCTTGCAAGCATGCCGTCATTCAAGACTGCGAGCTACAAGATGTATTTGGAGCAACGTGTGATTTCTGCTGCAGCTAGCTCTACGCAAAGTGGCCATTTCTCGAGTGGAAGTTTATTCGGAAGCGCAAAACTCATGTGGCGGTCGATACGGTCGCCAAGTGTATGGGTTCGACGATAGGCAAGAAGACGCACGCGGCCCACGGAGACTGCTGGCGTTGCAAAAGTGCGCGACGACGGTCTTTGTGGACGAGTTCAGGACGAGCAAGCTCTGCTCGCAGTGCCCCCAATTGTTCGATACTCTGTCCCAACGTGCGACAGGAAGCTGCCGAAGAAGAGGACGTGCGAGGGTGTGGCGGTGTATCTTCAGTTGACAAATAAATGCTTCAAAGTGCTCTGTTGCGACCATGCGAAGCATCCCGCCAAGTAGTTGGGACTGCGATGTGAGCGCGGTCATCACCATGCTAGTGCTGGTCAAGAGCGAGCTTCACGGTGCAGGACACATGTGCGCTTTTCGAAGGGCGGAGAAGGTGTAGAGTAGCAAACAACGTGTTTACGAGAAAATATCACGCAGGCAGTCCTGGATAAGCCTTCAACTTCCTGAGGAAGTTGAACGACTAATCGTATTTCTCGGGCTCTTTTTTCGATGAGCGGGCATCAATACTAAACCTTAGTAATTTTTCAGCCGCTTCGCCCCCTGATACTGGCGGCTATCGGCGGTTTATGAGCTCAGACAGAGCCTCTTTCAACGTCGAACATGGCGCGGCCCAAGGCACGCAGCACCAACCTTACGCACGAGCAGAAACGTCTCATCTGTCTACACGCGCGTCAGTTCCCTAAGACTACGCAGATGCAACTGGGCCAGTGGGCCAAGGAGCAGTTTAACCTTGACTACGTTCCTTCACAGGCCGCCATGAGCTACATGCTCAAGAAGCGTGCACAGTTTGAACTCGTTTCAGGTGAAGGACGCGATTATAAGAAAATGCGCACCGTCAAGTGCCCCGAAGTGGACTCTGCGCTGGCCAACTGGTTCCTCTACTGCCAAGCAAGGAGACTCAAGTTGCCCGGAGACCTCGTACGTCACAAAGCGCGTGTGTTTTACGAGCTGCTGGCTCCACAGTTGCCCGAGAGTGTCACTAGCTCTCCACCGCAATTCTCCAATGGCTGGATGCATTCTTTCATGGGTAGACACGGATTTTCACTAGGAGGAGGTAAAGGCAACAAAGGACGAACGCCGCGTGTGACGTACGAAGAAGCGGACGGAAAACCCAAATTTGCACCGGAAACGCCAGTGATCTCAACACCAAATCATATCAAGGCAGCAGTGGCAGGCGTACTACCAGAGAATGTTTATTGGCTGCATGAGACGCGGCTGTTCTACGCAATGAGTCCTGACAGGCAGGCGTTACCATCTAATCATCATCCGGAGAAAAAGTTGACGATGCTGCTGGCGCTCAACGCTGACGGTACTGACAGGCTCAACCCGTTCTTCGTTGGGCCTCATCCGTTGCCGACGGATCCTAACCTTAAGGCGGACGAACGGCCGTACCAATATGCCTGCAACCACAAGGCCTGGATGCCGCCGACGATGCTTCGAGACTGGCTCATGGCGCTGGATTGGCGCATGCGTGTGACCAACCGCAAGATTGTACTCATTGTTGACTCGGTGGCTGCCATGTGCGTGCAAAAGGCGTCGCTTTCGAATGTAAAAATGCACTTTGTAGAACGAAACCACGCTGGAGAGTTGTGTGTTCGGTCTTTAGAAATGGGCATTGTGGCTGCTGTGAAGCGTCGTTACCGTCATCGGCTTTTGGACTATGCGCTTGACCGACGAGAGGAAGGACAGCTTGATATCTATGACATTCCGCTGCAAAAAGTGGTAGAGTGGGTAGCACAAAGCTGGCAGCAGATCCCGCGATCACGCATCACTGTTAGTTTCACTCACGTAGGCGTGATGGTCCCGACCGAGACAGGAGCTGGAATTGTCCCTGACGACCGTATTGATGACAAGCTGGATGCACAGATTCAAGTACTACTGAAACGATTGAAGCTTGTTAGCCCCATGCGGCTGATCGAGGTCGTGGCGCCTAGTTCTGAGAAGGTGTCCGACGAAAACCTGACGGATGCAGATTTTGCCGACTCGGCGCTACATGCTGCTCAAGGAACAGTAGGTATACAATTAAGCTCGGAGGATCTCAATCGCCATACCAATCTCCAAAAGATGTCACCATCGAATGAGTCGACATCGTTCGACGTGCAGGCAGCAGCATCTCATTCAGCTGCACCTCGTTACGCCAGCAATAACACCTACACTGCCAGCAACTTGATTAGTGACTATCCTGGATGTGGGCAGGGATACCCTGGCTCACTAGATGACACGTGGTTATCATGGAGCGCATCGCATCGTGCTGTTAGTCCTCCTGTTCGTCAGCCTTTAAGTGACTTGGAGGCAGTGGAGAAGACGATTCGTTTAGCAAACGATATGAACTGTGACCCGATGGTGATGCTGGAGCTTAACCGAATCCAGACAGAGGTGGCTAAACGTGATTTGGGCGCGTCCTCTTCCACAACGCAGACTGCACCATCCACGCGCAATGGTGGCATTTGCCAGTTCCGCTTTGGAGCTCCAACCCGGCGTCTATTGTAAAGCTGTGTTTTGCGTTCATTTTCAGCAGTCAAAAGTGTAGCCATCCTTCTTGCAATGATCAACTTGCTGATTGGCCAAAAATCAAGAAGAAGATTTTTTCTTCGCACCTCATCACACTCAACTTCCAGCGCTAAAGACGGTTGCTCAGCCCGCACCTCAAGTAATATGTCACACCGCAGGAAAGTGTTGCTCAAGTTGATCATCTTGGGCGACAGCGGGTGCGTCAGCTCTCTCTCTCTATCTCTCTGGGACAGGAAAAACCTTTACTCTCGTTACCAAAATGCCAATCTTTGTCGTCATTAGCGTAGGGAAGACGTCTCTCATGAACCAGTACGTGAACCAAAAGTTCAGTAGCCAATACAAGGCCACGATCGGTGCCGACTTCCTTACCAAGGAGATCATGCTGGACGACAAGCTGGTGACGATGCAGATCTGGGACACGGCGGGCCAGGAGCGTTTTCAAAGTCTAGGCGTCGCCTTTTATCGTGGCGCTGATGCGTGCGTGCTGGTCTATGACATCACCAACCCCAAGGTCAAATGAAGATCGACAAAGATGCTGTGATGAAGTTAGAAGAGGGTGCTGATGCTTGTGTTGCTTTGTTGTAGTCGTTCGAAAAGTTAGATACGTGGCGGGATGAATTTTTGGCCCAAGCCGGACCAAGAGACCCTGACGCCTTCCCATTCATTGTGCTTGGTAATAAAGTCGACAAAGAGTCGGAACGAAGGGTAAGGAGAAATTCTTGGGTTTGAACACGATTTGTGGCTGCTGGATGGTTTTACTTATGAAATTGTAACGTAGGTTCACAAGGAGAAGGCACAAGAGTGGTGCCGTGGCAAGAACGCCCAACAGGTGAATGGATATGACAGTTGTATACTCTATGATTGGTGCTGATGTTGCTTGTTGGTGGGGTTTATCAGCCGATTCAGCACTACGAAACGAGTGCAAAGGAAGCGACGAGTGTGGAAGAAGCTTTCCAGACGATTGCTAGTTCGGCTTTGCAGAAGGGCCAAGAAGACGACATGTACGTGTTAGTACGAGATTGGTCTAGATGTGTGTATGTGGAGCTGAAGTGACTTCGGTCCGGGCTGCTTTTGATGACTGCAGTTTTGTACCCGAGACGATTGATCTCAGTGGAACATCGTCGAAGCGGGAGAGCTCTTCTTGCTGCTAAGCATGGTCTAACGATGCTCGAAAAAATTCTATGAGGAGCAAGCGGACGAAGCTTCAGCCGGGACTAGAAATTCACTTGTTGGTTTTTCTTTTCCAGATAGGTAGCAGTAGCTCTCGATTACGCAATGCTTCTTTCACAGGCATTGCTTGTTCTACTGCAGTCTTCGAATAGCCTCTCAATGTTTTGCTAATTGAAAACGATGACCCACTGATCTCCTTCATTTTCTGTTTTCTCATTGCTCCCCGTTCCGCTGCCAGCTGCTCACGTCTTGCTTCAATTCGCTTTTGCACTACACGCTTACGCCACTGACAGAAAAGCTTTAGCTGAGCCGCTAGCTCGACAGCCTCCCTGACATCTCGGGTAGGCACTCGCTTTGGAGGACCAAGCTCGTAACGACTCCATTCTTTCAAATCTACCTTCTCTTCTTCGTCAGTTGCAATCATGAACTTTTGCAAATTTTGCATGCTAATCTCACGTATCGCAATCTCTCTCTTCAAAGACATCAACTCGCGGGCAACAGCACTTGCGTCCTGCTCACGATGCTGAAGTAAAAAGTCTTTGAAGGCTAGCGTTCATGAAAGAGTAATTAAGACTTGAAAACATTACACGCCACAATTTCTAGTGATTTACCTTGTGCATGGTCCACGGGCCGAGGTCCACGAAATTTCTTCACGGATGATGGCAGCGACGTAGACGACTCTTGTTTTCCAGAAATCGCGGTGTTTGCCAGATATTCACGTAGCTCCTTCTGTTGCTGCTGTTCAATCTGGTCTCCGTGGCAATCGACGCAGAGGTAGTTGAGCTCGGGATCTCCAAGGTCGCCGCAGCCGGCACGACACTGGACTTTTACATGAACACTCATGTCAGCAATGGTCGCAGAAACACGAATAAAATTACTGGAAGTAACTACTGCAAACATGCTCATTGAAGTAACGATGGAGCTCTGATATTGGACATGTCTGCCATGATATTCCGTTCTTTAGCTGCTAAGGACCATGCAATGAAGGACGTTATGGCGCCTTTGGATCTTGCAAGTAGAACGGATGAAACGAGATCAATCCGCTGCTCCAAGCGATGCTCAGCAATGCGCCATGTTCAAAGTTCGAGGCAAATGCAAGCTTTCGTGGTACACCAGCATTTGGGGGTCCGCGCAACAGGCCGCTAAAGCAAAATAATGAGGTCAGACTACTTTCAGGTTGAAGGACTCATGAAGTGAGCGAAAATACGAACCTTCGAGTAAAAATGAGGAAGGGCTGCCAAACAACGCTGAAAATTGCGACCAATGTCGCTGTACCGCCTTGATGAGCGCCATTTGCTGAAGTCTGATACGTAGCAGCCACTCGCGAGCCACTAGGGTCCCATGCGATATTCTGAATCTTTCCACCGACAATTCTATCGGTGCGCACAAGCAAGAGAGAGATTATTAGTCGCAGCAAAAAGCTACGGTCAAGCAGAGGCAGTGATGACATACGCAGAGGTACTTCGGTCCAGCGAAAAGTACTCTCTTTCAGCAAAGTCAAGAGCTGGCGAGCTGATCTGTGCGTCTGCGTCGGTATCAGTGTCAATGAGTTTAGCAGTTAGCAAGCGAGCATAGAAACCTTCATTCAGATGAAAGCAGGATAAAACATACCTAATGATGGAGGGCAGTCTTGAAAGATATAGGGATACAAGAGTGGACTGTTACGAAGTGCCACAAGTAAGCATCGTCCATCGCTTGACCATCCACAGCCCTAAA
Source organism: Pseudoperonospora humuli (assembly GCA_003991265.1). Classification (NCBI taxonomy): domain Eukaryota; phylum Oomycota; class Peronosporomycetes; order Peronosporales; family Peronosporaceae; genus Pseudoperonospora; species Pseudoperonospora humuli. The sequence goes on from NQFO01001788.1 coordinate 5,662, forward strand.
TTATTTCACCACAGCAACATCGCAGCATCAGTATGTCAAGAGCCGTCAGAATGGGCTCGATCTGCTGTCATACCCCTGCAGCAACCTCCCATGTCTCCCTTTTCCACGTAAGAGTCTCCCACATCAACGACGCGCCATTCCTGTCAATCCCAAGCAAAAAACACCAAGCGTGAGCATCAAAATCCAAACATCGAGTAGCAGAGAGAGCACTGACTCCGTAGTCACGAATAAATATTCGCCAGTCGGCGACCAATGCATCGACGTCAGCCTATATGGACTTTGCAGCTCCGTCTTCCGCGAAAAGATGACATCAAACACAACAACAGACCGAGAGCCTTTTTCAAACGCCGCGAGCAAACTCCCGTCCTCATTCCAGCTTACTTGAGTAAAGCCAGTATGGCTCGGATGCTCTAAGATCTCCTGCAGCACAGGCTCTACATAGCACCACTCAAAATCAACTCTTCCACCTACCAATAGCAAGTTCCCTAGCAATCACCCACCTTTGCCCTTTGAAGGCACCTTCCATAGAATAATCCCTATCCTACACGCCACCGCCAGTGTGTCTCCTGTAAACTTTCCCCACTCAATACTGCCAATATCCATCTGCTTAGGATGTTCCAGCACTCGTGGATCCCACGACGCACTCTCGACATGATACAGCGCTACAACTCCATCTAATTGAGCCACAGCGAGTACGTTTTTTGTCGGATGCCAGCTGAGGTCTACGATACTTTCTCCGTTGCCCTGATGCTGGTCCTGTTCCAACTCCTCTTCCTCTGCTCCAATCGCTGCCTTCAGTAGCCTCTGCGCAGTGCCACCAGCAATATCCAGCGCTTTGTTCAGCACTTTCATCTCGTCGTCCAGTAGAAAAATCTTGACAGTCCTCAGCGCGAGCTTCAGCAATTTCAGAACGCCTGATTCTAGCTCGTCGTCCTGCTCATCGGTCAAGGACTCGCGCTGTCCGAACGGACGCGGTTTGGTGCTTGCCACACGTGCGGGATTGAGTGCACGGCCTCCCCTTCGAATAAAGTCGTCGCTTACACGCGCACCGTCATGACTGGATACGCTGTAAAGCTCGCCATTGAGCTCGCCCAGCGTCACGGCGCCCTCGTTCGGCACAACCCAAGTCATTGCAGGATGGATGTCAGTGAAGCGGGAGATCGTATCGTAGTCTCCTAACCCTATTTTGCTGATGTTTGACTCTCTTTTTTCAAGATGAGATCTAACTTAGCGTCCACGCGATAAAAGCGATCAGCAGAGGAGTGATATCTCGTCAACCTTCGTACGATAGGATGCGTGATTCTAGGAATGAAACATCAATCTCTTACTGTAACGATAATGATATCGTACAAGTGACTGCGCGCGAGTACCGCCATATGGCTAGGTCCAACCAATTTGAGCGTGAAAGAAGGATCAAAAGATACGGCATCCTGAGCATGCGAAGACCATTGCAGCGATGTCATTGCTCAAGACTGTAAGCTAACGGAGACTAGAGCAGATGCAAAGGTATCAAAGGACATGTGCATAGTACAATAGACAGTAGCATCATGGACAAGCAGTAAGCTGCGCCTTTGCCCTGTAGTTGAAGCATTTCCCTCGATTGTAGTTGAAAACTTTTTGGATTGAGTACTCACGTTGCTGCATCATAGCTGAGAGTGAAATGGTCAAGTGCTGGAAACGTTGAGTGAAAGCACTACTGATTAGTGGCAGGTAGTCTATTGACTTACCGCTATAGTATTGCATCACGTTTGAGGAGAAAGCACATTGACTGTGCAGACGCAGCCAAGAGTTGTAGCTGATCATCGGCAAATAGAACACGTGCATCATTTAAGTAGCAAGTGCATGAGGGAATAATAGGGTATTCCCTAACCAAGTTATTTCGTGCTTTATTTTACATTACATTTGCTGCTTTATCGATGCAAGTAAAAGTCGAGATGACGGCGTCTGACAGCGTCACGAACGTAGCGTTGGTATCACCGGCAACATTTAAGAGCTTGGGTGCGACATGGGGATCCTATGTGTCGCTGCAATGCTGCAACGTGCATCAAGCGCGTGTTTTTCGGTTGGAAATTGACGTCAAACGGAGCGACGCAGTTGTTAGAATCGACCATTGGCCATCATGCAGTGTCGACATCCATAGAAAATCTGGTGGCTGCAGCAGCGCAATAGAGCAAGAAAGCCAAATGCACTTGACGTGTATCATACCGTCGGATGTTCATGTGGTGCAGTATTTGGCCTTGTCACCTGCCAGTGACAATCAGCCAAAGCTTGCACTCCCATTCGTCAAGAGTTTACTTCGTAGTCGCATCTTGTCGGGGCAAGCTGGGTCGATTACTCTGCAATGTGATGGATTGGACTATGGCGACTGGATTTATGAAGCCTATTTTCGAGGACGCAGTAGGGATGAAGAGGATCAAGTTGCGACGTTTGATGGCGGAATCGTGACAGACCAGACGCTTGTGTTGATATTCCCGTCCGCTACGTCCTCGTTTGCTGCCCCAATGCGTGGGAAACGAAGACTTCAGCCGATTGGGGCTCATGCGCGAGGGTTCCGAGAACTGGTAACTATGGCACTTCGGACAACGTCGACTTATGGAGCTGATGATGCAGAACGGGCCCTTGCTACCCCTCATTCGTTATTATTGCAAGCACCGAGTGGTGCTGGTAAAACAACGCTAGTACAACAGGTTGCAGAGGAATTAAGAGCCAATTTGCTTGTGCTTGATGGTGGATTGTTAGCGTCGCCGCAACTACAGCTGGAAGATCTTTTTTCGGCCGCATTACGCATCCAACCGTGTGTGCTGCTATTGGAAGACCTAGAACTGCTTTTTCCGATGACTCTTGATGAAACCAAGTACAAACTTGTTTGTCGTCTTGTGAACTGCCTCGACAGTATTCGTAAGTGTTGGTTCACTCTTGGCTTATCTTGTAAAGCCTAATGTCGTGTTCTTCACTTGTTGTTATTCAGAAAAAGCCGACTTGGTCCGTGTTGCAGTCGTCGGAACGGTGTCATTACTTAACGCATTACATTCCAGAGTGCGGCAATTATTTGCAGAAGAAGTCTTCTTGGATGTAAGTTGTCGTTTACGATAGGAAAGATGTGATAGTTTTTTTGACGTGTGGTTGCATAGGTCCCTGATAAGCAATGGGCCACTGATTTACTAGCGTCATTACTGCCACCGTCGAAGATGTTACGACGTGAGTTCATCATGTCGTTAGCTGTTCGCTATGGTCAAAGACCCAGCAATATCGTCTCTATCGCTCAACAAATCTACACACGTCTATCACGACAAGACAGTCAAGCGGTTAGTGCATCCATTCTTGAATCAGAAATCACCGCTTCTGCTCGCGACATCTCCAGTGGCAACAGCGCCGACACACTTAGCGCTTCTGTACCAGACGTCTCATGGACGGATATCGGTGGCTTAGATCGCGTCAAGCAAAACCTAATCGAGATGGCTGTATGGCCACTGGAGAAGCCACAAGTGTTTCGCCGAATGGGCATCTCACCACCGTTGGGTATGGTGTTGCATGGCCCACCCGGAACTGGAAAGACCATGCTTGCTAAAGCCGCAGCAAAAGCAAGCGGATGCAACTTTCTCAACCTGGCAGCTAGTGACTTGATGAAAGCTGAGATTGGAGAAAGTGAAAAGGCTATTACGCGCGCATTCGACACTGCCCGTGCACTCAGTCCTTGCATGGTCTTTATCGATGAATTCCAGTCACTTTTTGGCAACCGATCGACGGCTGGCCAAACAACATCTAGGATGATTTCGCAGCTCTTGATGGAGCTTGATGCATTGAAGGCGGTGTCCGATGACAGCGAAGTACACGGTAGATCGGTTGTGTCTCGCACGATGTCGAGTATTGCTACTGGCCGAATTTTTGTCCTTGCAGCTACCAATTCCTTGTCTGCCATAGACCCCGCATTTCTCCAACCTGGTGGGTGCTTTTGCCTTGGTGCTGAGATCGATAGTGCACTAATGCTTCACTCTTTCCCCTGCTTAGGTCGCTTCGAAAACGTGGTTTATGTTGGTCTTCCAAATACTAGCGAGCGCAGAGCCATTCTGGAAATCCAACGCAGTAAAATGCCGTGGAGCCAAGATGTCGATCTCAATAAGCTCGTCGACGACACGGACGGCGCCAATGCTGCATCGATGATTGCGGTGTGCCAGGCTGCAGCTATTCAAGCAATGCAACGGACCCCTTCCAACGCACTCTTAGACGAACAGGTACGTAAGCTTTAGCCTCTCCCCTCGGTGACAGTATATTGACGTGGGACTTTTTGATTGACGCAGTGCATTGCAATGACCGACTTCGTCACAGCTTTGGCTAAAGGAAATTTTGACTTCAAAACTAATAAAGCCTTAGACAGACTAACCTCACAATGACGCTGCTGGAACCGTCAAAATCGTCGCCGCCACCACCATTCTCTAAGCGTCAAAGCTCGTGTACGCCAGCAGCGCCGTCTTTACGCCCGGAGGAAGCTCGAACATAGACAACTCGCCTCGAAATACATTTGTAATGCGATAAATACCGCTGTCGATTCCTATGCACGAGAAAACGCGGTTATTCAACAACAATTGACTGACTGTTCAGCACACTAGCACTGCTTACCTCTTGCTATGGCCGTGGCTTCTTGTACATAGACGTCGGTCGAGCTGCTCTGCTTCAAACAAGTCTCTAAGTATGCCCCCAACGCATTGCGGCACCCCACAAGCGATGAAAGCACAGCTGGGACAGTGTGCTGAAGAAAAATTGATGAGATTTTGCATTCAAGCACAACAGAACATGATGCCGAAAACATACCTGCACATATCCTTGCTTGTCCTCTGCACGCGATACACTGACGAGATGACACAGCAAAGATTCCGCCGCGCGAACAACCTTTGCGCGCTGAAACACACGCCGACGAGCCTCTTCGATCAGAAAACGACGAACCGCGAATTGAAGTTTTGACTCGACGAAATATCGGATCGGTGACTTCACATTAGCAGACGAGATGCGAAGTTTTGCCAGGTGTGGATACTGGTGAAGTAGGATTAACGGATGCGCGTCTTGTTGCGAGTTTAGGAAGCGCAGCAGGGCAGCAAAGGACTGCTCGAGTGCGATCGCGCCGGTGGGAGAGCTGTCTTCCGCAGAGGTTTTGCAGTCCTGTTGTGTGTTGAGCAGGTGCAACATCAGCGTAAATCCATCGACGACCGCAGTTGTCGAGTTGAACAATGCATTCCACCAATCCCGAGAGGCAAATAGCGACTCTCGTGCAGCGACGTTGAACTTGCAACCAGTGAGCAAGTTTTCAAACTTGAATAAACTGTCTATAATCTCCACGTCCTCCGCATCTGCAGGGACCTTGAGTGTCTTCTTGTCCGCAATGACTTTTAGAGCCGTATCCATGCGCTTGTGTAAACCCTGTAAATACTGCTTATTCATCGGTGTGCTGGTCTGCGGGACTGCAACTACTTCCGTCCCAAATAGGGCGCCGGTGACGTCTCCTTCCTTCAACTTTGCGGCAGTGAGCGAAGACCACATGCTATTAGTGTCACCAAACGCACCATCTAGGATCTGATAACTCTCACGGAAGAGTAAGATTCGGAACACTGAAGCCGCGGCCAACATCGCCATGTTTTCCAGCACGCTACTCGTAAGGTGAAACGCTGTTCTCGACGCACTCAGCGACAAGAAGCCGTCTTGTATAGTCTGCACATTCAGCTTATTACTGATAGAGAACAACCAGCACATCAGACGTCCCACGACGTACACCAATACTCCACGACGCACAGCACGCACTACATCCCTCTGCATGGCTCTCACGAAGGCCGCACGCGGATCCAACACGAACGGGTCTTTACTTAAGCTTTCTTCAACTACCACAAACGATATGAACGACACAAGACCACCGGCTACTGCGAACGATCCCAAGCTCTGAGCTATTTGAGCGCTGGACGCCATTCCGTAATACAGCACAGACTTCCAGATGTACGAGTGCAAAATGCAAAGAAGCAGCAGCACTGGAAGCTGTGGCTGCAGACGTACGCGTGTCACGATATCTACCACCGCACAGACTGCAATTTGAATCCGCCCGTGCGTGCTGACAACTGGCTCGGCATTCACTCGACGTGGCGTGGGCAGCAGTGCATATCTGAGCGTCAAGTGGGCAACTGTTGCCGTCCATAGAAGTCCGAGGACCACTATAAACCCCGTAAATGAGGCAGGTTGTAGCGGAGAAAGTACCGGCACTAGGCACAACAACGACAGAGGGAGAAACACAGCGCCGAAGGTCGTGAGCGCCACAGCACGCAGCGTCTGCTGTAGCCGCTGGTGCAGATGCGGGGAGTGTGGATTGGAGGAGAAGGATGATGATACAGCACCACTAAATCCTGCAGCGCACAGTCGTAGTAGCGCATATAGCATCTCGAGCGAGTGCGCGAAGCCCATGAAAGCTAAGTATCGTCCACCCTTCTGTCCAAACTAAATAATAGGCAGCAGTGACAATGTTACCTCCTACAATATCTGGGTAAACACTTTCTCATCTCTACGTGTTTTCTATATACCGTTTGAAGGGCTCCATGCACCCAATTCCTGGTACCTCAACTATGATTGGTGGATGGCTCTTAGCCTGTCGCGTGGCGAACCCAGAGGCTGATACAGGGGCATCCACTCTTCCTCTAGACTCATGTCAAGAACAAGATTATCTACAGCTCAAAACAAATTACGACGGTGATGAAACTCTAAACACAGACTAAGCGCAAAACCGTGGAGACAGAAGTCTGCTGGCACCATCATGGAGAACGCTTTCAAGCGTCACATGTCGCCTAAATACGATCTGCCGTGACCCTCTTCTTCGACACGAGATTCAACGCTGCGCTCATGTGCCAAAACAGATCTAGATGGAGGCCTGGCATTTGGTCAATCTCCACACTCTTCGATGTCTGAAGAGCATTCTCTCTCTCCACCGACAAGACCTTCTTTACCCACTGTTGTTCGGGCGTGGCGATAATTCCTTAGACGCGTCTCATTGCAGAGAAGAATGCCCTTTCGCGAGAAAGCATCTGTGTGTATCAGTCACCGAAAGCACAACACGGACTCGTGGAAGTCTCGAGTCTCACCGGATACTCTCAACTCAAAAGCTAACTTCGTGAGCAGATGATGGTCAACGCTGGCGTGATGATTCGTGAGCTACATTCGATATTGTGATCGTGAAAGCGAGCGTGCTCAAGCCACAACAGTAGTCGATGATTGATCGTCGTCCGTCCGCGGCTATCAAGACACCGCAAGCTTGTGCTTTTCCGTCTCCACGACCAGTTGGTGATGGTAATATTGAACTACAGTATGCGATGGCCTAGCAGTAATGAGGTCGAGTCGCAAACAAAGCGCCGTCGGTTCCGAGCAAAGCGAGCGTGTGTACAACACGAGTCGTCGGTTGAGTTTATCGATGACAGCTTTAGCGGCCATTACCGTGTCACGCAATATCTCGTTACAGGCACGCGATCAATCTCATGCTGCACGCTCAATCCGGAGGTAACATCTTCGGCACCTCATCAGGAAAGATATCTGCGTATTATACAACTATTAAATAAGCTTTGTTGCTCGACTGCCATAGGGCCTGTACCGACAGGACATCGAAACGCTAATCACGCTAGATTTTCTTACTGACATTGGGATCTTTGATGACGCACATATGAGATTGTCTTAGAACACGATCGCACAACCTTGCTTGATCTCACCATGTTTGAGATCATTCCAAAATCGTCTAGCGGACAATACGCCGAAACTCGTCACATCGGCAGCCGTCCAGGGTGGGTTTGGCACGCGAAGCTTCTATGCCTTTTCCACTCTGTTGTACACTACGGCGAGGACCTGTTCTACGTTTTGGGCAACAATGTCGTCGACTTGGACAACAATAGACTCAAATGGTAGACTGGCGTTTTCAATCATGGGATGGCTGCTGTCACTCCTTTTCGCTTTCTTCTTCGCGAGAATCTTGCGTGGAGCAAGCTACATACAAAAGTCATCGGATAATTTTAAGTCGCCAAGGTTGTTGGTGACGCGTACACCCAATTTCTCCGCTTGCATCCGACATTCTATATTGGACGCATCAAGGCGTACCTGCTGGGTCTCGATCTGGGGCATACCAACGCGACGATATGTTAGGTGTTGACAGTTTTTTTAAACATCGTTCTAATTTAGAGCTCATTCGATGATATTTAAGCGTTTCGTGGACTACACCATGACACGGTTTTGGAGCTGAGGCACGCGGCGAGGATGACGAGTGGGCAAGGTTGCTGATCCTGAATGAAGACGCAGGAGTTAGCTCAGGCCAGATTTGTTTGTTTGTATTTCCCTCATTGATAGGTTTTTCTCTTTGAAATCGAGACCCTGGACAATACGACATGTGCTGCATCGTTTTAGTTTGGGTTTATTCCTTCTCGACGGTCCCTTTAATCGCCGACGCGAGTTCTGTGTAAATACCAAGACTTGCACCACTGCCAGTGTCTACTTTGAACTTGGCGCACAGCTCGTGCGTGACGTTGACGTACACGTTGCACCACGTCTCCTGCTTGACAGCCACGACAAAATCGCTGTTTTCGAATACTCGCTTCAAGCCCTTGCCGATCTGCGGGACGTAAACACTCAAGTCGTCCGTAGTCAGTGTGAACGAGACGTCCTTGGACTCGCCGGGCAGCAGTTCGATCTTTTTGAATTTCTTCAGTTGCTTGACCTCCGGAACTGAGATCGAGCGATACGGCTGGATCACGTACAGCAGAACTGTCTCCTTGCCAGCACGGGTACCCACGTTCGTGACCGTCATTGATGCAGTAACTGTATCAAACGCACTGGTAAGAAGGGTGGCATCGAGGGTTACAGCAGAGTAATTAAACTGTGTGTAGCTCAGGCCTGATCCAAAGTTCCATTGCATCTCGCAGGCGTCATTGGCACAGCGAGTAGTAACACGACGGTTGTACTGAATGGCGACGCTTGCCGGGTCTTTTGGATATGTGATCGGCATTCTACCACTCGGGTTTACGTCACCATAGATAATCTCAGCCATTGCCTGACCACCCATCTCGCATGACAGCAAGCCGTTGATAATGGCCTTCGAGTGGTCAGGGATCGAGCCAAGCAGACGTGGACGGCCTTCAAACAAAACGACGATCAGCTTAGTAGAGGTCGCATTCAGAGCCTCAATGTATTTCACTTGGCCTTCAGGCAGCGCCAAGTCATTAATGTCGCCAGGCTTTTCAGTGTACGGACCCTCACCAATAACAGCAACCGTATACTCATGCTGACCAGCAAGCTCCACGGCTGTCGCCAAGTCTTTGTCCGAAATCGAACCGTTCACGAACAATCCGTTGAAATAGGTGAAAGAGCTGTTGCCAACCAAGCCTTCGAAACCCTGACGAACACTCACGCCATTCGGGAACATCTTGTTACCAGAATATCCCTGCCAGGTCTTGGTCCATCCACCGCATTGGTTACCAATGTTGTCGGCAGAATGGCCTGTGAGGAAGACGGAAGCACTCTTCGGCAGCGGAAGAATATCACCTTCATTTTTCAAGAGTACAATGGATTCGCGTGCCATGTTTAATGCGGTCTCTCTGTCATCGTCATTGCCCACCAGCGAGACAAACTGCTCACCCGGAACAGGAGTTTCGTACAACCCGAGCTTCAACTTCGTCTTTATAATACGCTTAGCCGATTCACGCAG
>NQFO01001826.1:0-22772 GCA_003991265.1 Pseudoperonospora humuli
AGGAAAGAGAAATCACCCACGCTGGATACGCAGGTCTTAGCCTCCTAGATATCGTTGTGATCGCGACATCATACAAGTGACTTCATGCAAACACCGTCATATGGATGGACGCAATCGAGCTCGTGCGTAGTACGAGGCTCCGAAGAAACGACAGCCAGAGTACCACAAGATCATTACAGCAATGCCAAGACGCAAGCTATACAACGCATCTGAAGTGGTTGTAGTACTTCTGGAGCAACGTGAAGTTCTTGCTGCAATTCAGCGTGGACTGACCGTTTCTCAAGTGGAAGGACTTTTGGAAGCGCATAGCTTGTGTGGCGGTCGACGCAGCAGCGAAGCGCATTGTTCCGACGATGAATGAGAGAACATGCGTGACGCACAGAGGCTAAAGTCATCGCAATAGTATCAGATGACACAAGGTCAGTCCATTCAAGGGGTTGAAATGGGTGTTGCAGAAGCGTCCAACAATGATCTCTATGGATACGAGCAAGCTTGTGCCACCAAATACTTCCACACATTTGGCATTGTACAGTCTAAGCAAAGGCGTCAAGAGGAAGAGAAAGATGACGAGAAAGTGTTTACGTCTTACCAGGTCCAGTCCTGGATACCAAGATGCTCGACCTGATCGAGGTTAGGGGTTGACCACGAGGGACTGAGGCCTCCTCATCGCCGCATCTTCTCCGCTCATGCCTCGACCTCTTCCTCGTCTAAAACTTTTCTTGACGCTCCATCGACGCTCACGCGATGGCGTACGACCGCGTCTGGTCTATTCCCAAAGCTTCGATGGCCTACGCCCACGTTTGGTGCTTTCCCGAAGTTTCGACGGCACGTGTGAAGTAAGATCCGCGCAGCGATTCAAGAGCGTTTCAAGCGGTTTACAGCGCGTTTTAGCAGCCTTAAGTAGCTGTAGCAAAGGGGAAAAGAGTGTCCCGAGAACGGGTGGTGAGATCACGGCTCTAGGCGTTGCATTGGGCGGTTTGATGCTCGCCCACGTAGCGTTGGCACAGGAATCCGATGCGGCCACCGAGAGCGCTACTGCTCCAAGAATTCGATGTGGAGGCAACGTGCACGACGAGTATGATATTTTGGATGAAGTGGTGGGTGAAGGAGGCTATTGCGTCGTGCAGAAGGGTGTAGACAAGCGCACGGGGGAACTGGTTGCTGTCAAGATGCTGAGCAAGAGTGAGACGTCCGCCAGCGAGTTCTGGAGTGAAGTTGACGTGCTTCGAGTCGCTGGACGCCATCCAAACATCTTGCAGTTGAGAGGCACGTACGAGACTCAAGACTGCTGGTTCATTGTGCAAGAATTAGCTCAAGGAGGAGAGCTCTTTGACCAATTAGTTGCCAATGGGGCTTATTCCGAACGCCAAGCAAGTGACACGATCCGTCAGCTTTGCGACGCGTTGCATTACTTGCACCGCAAAGGCATTGTACATGGAGATATCAAACCCGAAAACATTTTGTTGCATGAAGGGCGCATGTGTCTTGTGGATTTTGGTGTATCCTTTCGGATAGGTGAGCGATTTTTCTACGATTCGCACTTGATGGGAACAGTGGCGTATGCGGCGCCAGAGACACTAGAGCATGGTGCTATGATTCGTCGATGTATCACCAAGGATGAGCTCAGGAACGCAAAAGCCAATGGAAAAGCAGTGCAGCTGGACGACAGCGATGACGATCTCGGGACTCAAGCAGACTCTGACACGATCAAATTTGGACCTAAATCCGACATGTTTGCACTGGGAATTGTGCTATATATTCTGCTGTGTGGTTCCCATCCGTTCGACACGTACAACAATTTGTCGGATGAAGAGGTAGAGAGAAGGAAGGAAGATGCAGCTGTAGCATGGATTCAGCCTTGCTAACTTTCATCGTTGCTTGTGTAGATTCGAAAGCGGATTCTGAAAGGAAAGTTTCGAACGCAGTCCCGTGCGTGGCAATCAATCTCATCATCCGCCCGTGATTTGATCCAGAAACTGCTTGAGACTGATCCGGAGAAACGATTGAGCTCGGGGGAGGCACTTCAGCACCCGTGGTTGCGTAACCAATCCCAAGTCAGTCCTGAACCCATGGAAAATTCGGCCGAGCTGCTGGAAAAATTTCAGCGCGGACGTCGTCGCCTACGTGCAAGTATTTTAGCCGTCCTTCTAATTGATGCAATGGCTGAGAACTTGGACGAAGATGACAATCAAGAGCTGGAAAGTGTAAAGCGCAGTTTTGCATGGGGGCTTAGTTCCAGTGTGGAGGCGCTGAACGAGAAAACTAATGCGCTCCTCTCTACTTTGCATTTCTTTGACAAAGAAGGAAAAGGATTCATTTCCAAAAAGGACCTTGCGCGTGTTAGCGAGAGTTTAGGCAAACACATGAGTGAGAACGAGCTGAATGAGATGCTCGTGGGGGCCAGTGGCGACCCTGAGCAAAATGCGTCTTCTGTAGAGGCCGTCGATTATGACAATGTGAAGATGACTATATCCACGCTACGATCAGCTACGTACCATCCTGGAGAGGCCATCATTCGTGAAGGACATGCTGGGGCACACAATGTGTATTTACTCTTGGATGGTGAAGTTGAAGTGTCTTGCAAGAACCCGATCAAGAAATTGCTGCCAACCGACGAGACCGATGAAGACGATCCTATTACAAGCACTTCAGCTTATGAACACTCTGAAAGCTTTGCCGGATTGGTGTCACGCTCCTCTTGGCCAGCTCTTGCTCAAACGCAACCTACTGCGTCAGGAAACGAGGAGATGAAGCTCAGGCGTTTGCCAAAGGGCACGTTTTTCGGCGAGATTGAGCTGGTGCGACCTGATGGACGCTTCCTGCCACGCATTGCCACATACCGTTGTGCTGAAGGTAGCAACACGCCATGCAAAGTCTTGCAGCTAGTGGCGGATGACTTTTTGAACCTAAAGGGAACGTACGAGTCGATCAACAGCCGTCTTGAGAAAACGGCGCACCGCCACGTCCAACAGCATTTACTTGGGTGTGTGAAAGCTGCAAAAGGGTCTGTGAAGCTGAGATCGCTCGATACGGGGGAATTTATCTACAAGGAAGGTGATCCATGCGATTCGGTGTTCATTCTACTGGATGGTCACGTCGAAGTGCTGAAAGCAAAGGAGGGGGTCGTTGTGGAAGAGCTTCATCCAGGAGACTACTTTCCACTGGGTGTATCGGGTCAAACACAAGCTTGCAAGATTGTTACACGTCACTCGAGTGTGCGATGCACGCAGCCTGTAAAAGTGGTTGAAATTGGTGGCGAAACCTTCCGCAGTTTTTTGAGTAGTAACAAGTTCCTCGCCGCGTATTTCCGTGAAGAAGTGATGGCGCGGGAGAAGCGGCGACTTGATCGGTTTATGACGGCCTAGTAGCACGGAGATAAGGATGCTCTCAATCACCAGGAGAGGAAACGATGGAGAAAAGAAAGCTTACGCACATGTAGACATGGGATCTCGACTTGAATCAATCGGCAGTTGGTGGACGGCTTCGTCACCGGCAGATTCAATCGTCGCTCTTGTGTGGCACCAGGTCGACTCTTTCCAGTTTTGTTTACAGGTGTACTTGGCGAGTTTGGTTGTTGAAACGATGTCGTTAACGGGAGCGTTCGTCTATTGTAGCTAGATCATTGCGCGTCAACCAATCGATGAGTCATTGTGGAAGGATGCGCAAGCGTATTGGAAGCCGGCAGGAACGTGATGTGTCATTGTGGCGGTCACTCTGCGAGCACCAGAGCGACAAGACCTTTCTGGAGCAAATGGCACATCACAACCTGGCGTGAGCTTTGCATCACCTCTCGTTTTTGCCACGAGTTTAGACTGACGCTGCCATGTTTTCGTTGATGTGAGCTATCTAGCACTTGAACTGCCGTTCTTGAGATTTCTCGGCAGGATTCCTCACACAAATCTTGCAGCTTGAGACTCTTGACACGATCTCATGGGCATGAGCAAACGCAATGATGTCTTCAAACGGAACATGACTGTCCAAAAACGACGTCGTAGCTGCTGCCCAAGCTTCTAATTGATTAGATATGCAGGCCAAGAGCTGGAAGGCACGCCAAAGCCACTGCAGTACCAGCTATGTTTGTTGAATAGCCCTCAGATAGATCATGTTGAGATCATGTTGAGATCAACATAAAGCAGCAGTATTTTACGGTCCCCGAAAATACGATAAATACTTTAGACGCAATCCGATAGAAGTCTCTATTTGCAGTATGATACATTATTTTATTGATTGTGGTATTTCAAGTGCACCACATTGAGCATTTCTTGGCTGGCACAGACGGACAAACGCTTCTTACAGATAGCGATTGAGGAGAATGGTGCTGGCGCTTGTGCGAACAGCCGTAAAGCAAGCCACTCGGCGTGTCCCACAGCTGCAAATTTCCTACGGCGCGCGCAGCTTCGCGATTCGTACACGCCGTTTTGATGATGATGACGACTCGTTCCGCGGCCGTCGACGCCGCAACCCGGAGGATCTTGAGGCTATGGAGAGCAACAATGAGGAGACAGGCGATTTGTATGACCCCTACAGAGAGTATATGGAGACCACGGGCGAGCGCGGGTACCGGGACTTTAACCCGGACAATGCGGACAGCAACGACTTCCACCGCGAGTGGGAGGAGCCCGCGGCCATGATGGAGGACAAGTCGTGGCCATCCACCACGGGCTCATCGGATCTGTTCTTGGATCTGATTAATATCCCGAGTGAACCACCTAGCGGCGAGAAGCTGGACAAAATTTTGAAGGAAGCTTTCGCTCGGATGGGCCACTCGGGCCACATTGACGACATCAAGCTGCCAGAGATGGATGTGGAGATCCCCGCCAACCACCCGGACAAAGAGGCGCTTGAGATCATGAAACTCTCCATGATGAACAATGGACGGCTGAAGATGGACGACAAGAACCAATTGCTTGCATCTATCATCGATGAACTGAATCACTTACGCAACGACAAAACGACTTTGTTCAAGGGTCTTGAGTACGAGGAAGAGGCTGATTTGAACTAGAGCTCGAACATGACGACTTGGAGTGAAGGACACTTACGACGTTGTCAGTAAAGAGCTACAAACGTACCGATCGATGCGAAGTGCCACGCAGGAAACAAATATTATTCATATAGAAACGTTTCTTCTGTTCATTTATCATCTCTTTCTATCCAATCAGATAGCTTGTATCGAATTTATCACCAATCCTCTCGCTAATGCTATCTCCCCCTCTTGATCAAAGAGACGTTAATTTCAGTAATGGAGACGTCGCCTCCATCGTCCTCGTCTCCGTTGAAGCGGCAGCGCCATATCTGGTCCACTCGCGTACATCGCGAGCTTGACAATTGCCGCGTATCTGGTGCATTGCCTCGCGGTGCTACGCTGCGACACGCGCGGGTGTCGGAGACTCGCGGTTTGTGTATAGGCGAGTTTCACTGCTTTGTCCCATTCGTCGACGGCTCGGATGCGCTTGCATTGATTCCATTGACAGATTTGGTCATTCTTATGCCATTTTCCGATGAACAATTTGCCGAAGGTCAAGTGCAGTACCCGTTCGTAGCTCCTGAAGTGGAGATTCGCCATGGTGCGATGTACTTGCCGACTGAATTACGCAAACAAAAGTTGTCCAAATCAGAAGGAAAAGAGCCCATTTTTCTGCTCAGGTTACCATTATTAGAGCAATGGAGTCCGTCTACAACGTTAAAGATGCTACTGCGCGAGTTTTTTCAGCTGGTACAGCGGGAAGACCCGACACCGTCCAAAGCGTTTACGTCACATCGCAAGACTTCGCTCAAGCAAAGTGGACACGCACAAAAGAAAAAACCCATGAAAATGCGCAAAAGAGACGTCCGTGGAGCGGTATATCCATGTCAAGAGATGGATCCGACGACTTCTACGTTGAAGCAGACGCCGATGTTGTTGCAAAGAGGGAAAATTGCGCTATTAATGCCATCCAGAGTGGCAGCAACACAGCAAGATGACGACTACGTATATATTGGAGACCTGATCTCGTTGCAAGACGTGGTGCGTATTACCCCACAGAGGGGCAAGTCGCTGACGTTTTTTTTCAAGGACAGATCGTTGCCGTGCCGAACATTCATAAGTCAGTTTACGGACGAAATTGTCAAAGATCTGCGTGTCATGATCAAAGAGTCGAGCTTAGGTAAACATGGACGTGACCAAACACTTGCTGGATCGGCATCGCAATTGTTGCCCTTTTTGAGTGTGGAGCAAGCAGAAAAGGCTAAGGACATGTCGACTAAGCTCATCGGTAGACTTGGCAAAGTTGCCACGTCCGTCTCCCGCTTCCTGCGTGGTGATGAAGACGAGACGATGGAGCAGCAGGAGGTCGATCCTCTGGCCAAGGCATTTACTGATATTGATATACGCAAGGAAGCGTTCTACCGCACGCCGTCAAAAGCCAGGGTAGGACTCTTGTCTGATCATTTCGGCATTGATAGACTGCTTTATGCTGAATTTCTAATTTTTTATTGTTATTTTTTTCTGCAGATGACAGATATCACGCGACGCTATCAGAATATTGCTGAAAAGTATGCGTACCTCAATGATCAGGACGGCCATGTTGAACGCGCCATTTCAGGGCTGCAACTTTTTATCGAACACCCAAAGACGCAACGTATCCTCATGGAATCGTGTGCCTACGAGCAGTCCACAAAAGGTATTCGCGTTGGGCCAGCATAGCGTTGAGTGCATGCAACAAACACAAGACCTCGTACTACGGATCTCTCACAAAAGAAACACATGTGTTGAAGCATCCTATTGCGCGTTATCCCATGTTCCAGTCAATATTCCACGAATGTGAAGTCAAGTTCGTTTACTCGTCTTGTAGGCCAGGAATGGTAGACAAGTATTTCACCATTAGCTTGATGACCTTCTTGTCCAGACGCTTCTTATTTGCATGCATTTGCTGAAGCTTCTTGTAAGCAGCGACAATTTGCTTGTGCAAGGCACGGTTCTGCTCTGCATCTTTGGTGCTCCTCTCACTTGTCCCGCCGCGTGTGGTGATGTTTATCTGCTGCATTCTGCATTGTTGATTAGCGTTCCAGAAATCTTGTTGTGCGGCGGTGAGGTCACAACGAGCCATATTGGCTACTCCACGAAAGTACAGCGCTGAGATTTGTTTACCGCCACGGAAAGCTAACACTTGGGTAAAGCATTGAACGGCCTGGTCGTAGTCACCGAGAGCAGAAGAAGCTTTTCCCATGTTCATAGAGCAATCCACCGTTAGGTCTTCGAACGCAGTCAACAGAGCTGTGTTCATGCGCAGTCGAATGCGAGAAATGGCAACCCATTCGTCTTCTCGACCGCCTGCATCGTACAGCACTTCAACTTTACTGAGGTTGCCGTTCTCTTCAACATCAGAGACTATGGCGTCCTGCCAGTCATCACCTCGATGCGAACAGACCTGCACGCTGGCCCCGACGCTGCAGTGGGCCATAACTTTATCTACCGAAAGGGATTGCATTGAGCTCTCTTTCTGAAGCTGTGTTGCTTTGAGCACATCAATAGCACGTCCATAAAACACACGAGCTGTGGGGTAGTTTCCTCGACGAAAAAAAGCGTTGCCTCGCACTTTGTAAGTCGTTGCCCGTTCGAGACCATGACATTTTGCTTTATCATCATCACCTAGAGCCATGTCATCATCTGGAAGCAGACCTATGACACTTCCATTCTTGCGTTCAAACGTATCGATCTCTGGAACAAGAAGTCCATATTGCGTTGCACACAGTTCTTTGAGATACTCATCGTGCGACAGTTTGTTGTTGTTTAGCCTTGCAAGTATGTAAGCTTTCTCTAGAGCACCACGTAGATCAGGTACCACTGGCAGCAATGCTCGAAACAGTTTATGATCGATCAACAGCTGTAGCATACGAACAGCGTCGGCAAACACAAGCGACATTCCGCTAAGCATAAACGCCACAACCAGTTCGCAAACATTGCGTCGCTTTGTGTCATCAATCAGCATCCAATTCTCCTCCTCAACGCTTTTCTGTGTCGTCGACTCCAACTTCGTCGCTGTGAAACAAACCAAGGACGCGACTTGCGTGCCCACTAGATTGAAATTCTGCACCAATACAACATCGATAGCATCGTGGGAATGTTCCAATGCTACCTGCAAGAGGCTTCGAAGCATTCCACAACTTACTACGTGCTTGGCTTGCTCCTTAGTATTTACCAGCTTCACTAGCATCTCAGCAAGGCTCTGTTGTAAAGTAACATTTCCCAATGTCACGTACATCTGCTTGATAAGCTCCAAGTACGTCCCTTCCTGCTCGTTGCTTGTCACCTTGACGTTCAATAAATTACAAACAGGCACAGATCTTGAGCTGTCTTCGCTGATAAGTTGCACTAGCCATTGCGCCATGGCAGTCAACACGTCTCTCGACATGAATCGATCTGTCAGCATTAAGCTCAAAACTGACCGTAAATCGTCCTCTGAAGCTGGAAACTCCACTCTAGACACTTGTGATAAACTTCCAAGTAATTGCCACTTTGCTGCATGGAGATCCGATGCGTCGTCGCTGTCAGTTGCTTGCAACTGCCCTGACAAGAGACTGCTCTTCAACTGTTTGAGCAGCTCAACGTCGTCAATCGAATCCGCGCTTGAGCATGACTCAATCAGGGAGTTGATATGGTTGATACGAGTGACATCAACGCATTGCGCAGGGTCGGTAATGCACGCCAAGAGCTCAGAGACGGACAACGCGACGGCGTGGAGCTGCTCCGTCATCTCACAATATTTGCGAAAATTACGAAGTAATTGAGCATTGTGCGCAATAATTGTGTAGCTTCGTATATTATTGACACCGTAAGTTCGCTGAGTTCTTTTGCTGCTTAGTTCCGGTTGTCTGATAATTGAAGTTGCTGCACTAGACACAATTAGAAGAAAGAGTGGTTTGAGCCAAATGGCTGTGAAAATCCACCTCCGCCACGGCTGCCACGCCCATTGAAGTCGAAATTAGGGTCCATTTCGTCGTCGCGAGGCATGCGCAAGTGGTCGGGTCCTGGACCTTCAAATGGCATCGTTGGCGCTGGACCACGAGGTGGTGGGCGATGAAAACCAGTAGGACCGAGAGGGTCAATAGGCGGACCGAATGGATCAAAACGAGCGCCAGGCACAGGACCACGCGATGGGTCACCACGACGACCAAAGAGTGGATGGTCGGGTCCGACCAACATGTCGGGATTGCCACCTCCAAGACTTGATGGAAACGCATCACCGCTTCCCACCTACGTACGTTGAGCATCACAACTATACATGAGTCTTGTCGGATAGCAAACACTATCAATGCTGGCACGAGGACATACCGATGGAATACGAGCAGGTGGCGGGACGTCATAATCGCGATCGTCACGACTTGGTGGATTCACAAACCCTGGACTGCGGACTACCGGCGTATTCTCGCTCGGTTTTGCTGGTCGAATACTCTCAGCAAATGGCGTGAACGTCTCCCGCAAAGCTTTTAGATTCTTGAGAAGGCTGGCTGCCGCCTGAAGTGTCGTCGCCGTACTAGAAGCTACAAACTTGTCCACGCTTAACAATCAAACGAGTCCACGCTTAGACTTTTGTGTCTAGAACAAAATGTAAGCAATTACTATCCAGAACTACATGTGCCTCACCTCAATTCAACTGAGAGCGTGTGATCCTTGTTGTCAGTGATGTACACTACGAACTTGTCTCCAACAAACAAGCCCTGCCCACAACACAGCTGAGATGAGTACATAGCAACAAACACTATCACGGCAGTCCCTGTACCTGGAGTGAAAACCCAACCACGTCGTTGTTCGGATGAATGTACGATGCGCTGACCAGTCCATTTTTACTGTTGGCGTCCCAGTTCTCAGGTAGCGCGAACTCTGAGCTTGCCGTTACCGACAATTTGTAGCCTATACATAGCAGTATCAGTATTCTGTATCTCGCCAGCTCTACAACTGAAAGATCCTTCAATACCAGCTTCAAGTAGCAGCGCATGGATCGCCACGAAGAGGGCGTCTCGAGGCCTCTGCACCATCACAGACTTCTCTCTCAGTGTTGCTGTAATTGCGTCACTCTCGCCACCCTCTCTTTGTGCTGTATTTGTGGATGAATGTGATCCCTCCAAGTTCGAAGACGGGTCAAACGCGTCCAACGCCGCCAGCATATGAGTCTGTTGCATTTGCAGCACGATTCACACTAAGTTTTGACTGAAGTGATAGATGACGAGCATAGTAGTATACAATGATAAGAAGGAAGTAAATCAACCTTTAGTGCGTCATTGGAGACGCTGTCAATCGCAGCGCGGAGGTGCGCTTTGTCCCGTTGGAGCTGCTCCATGTTATTTCAATATGCAAAGAAAATATACGATAGCTGGGAGAGCAACATTGATTCCAATCTTATGTTGCACATGACTCTTCAACTTCAGCTTTACTTAAATGGCAATAAGCACGACTACTGTATGTATCCGTGACGAGGGCAACGTTAGAACAGGACGTCCCCAAATTGATTGTGCAATAGCATTCGAAGTGAATCTACAACGTCAAGCGCCACAACGATATCAGTAAGCGCTTTAGACGCCAATCACGTCCATAATCAGAACGTACCCGAGAGATCGTTGACTGAAGAAGTCTTGGTGTCAAAAAACACGTACAGCTCACGGCGCGATGTTTCCGATTTCTTGGCAAGCACCCAACCAGCATGACGCGTGCGAACACAGATCTCACGATTGCCAGTACTCATCGAGTCATGCAGCTTTGCGTGAAGATCATTCACAAGAGCCGCGGTAGATGCCGGGAAGTAGTGAGCCAGTAATTTGTCTGGAATCGGAAACAAATCGTCCTCTTTACTTTTCAAAAGTCGTGGCACATGTTGCATTCGAAACGCAAGGTTGACACGGTTAATGTACAAAAAGGGAGGAGGTGCAGGAAGAGTCGGAATGCTACAACAAGTACCAAAAGTTAGTCTTGGTAAAGTATACCGCATAAGTAAAGCAGCACGTACTTCTTTTCTGGAGAAAATATGGTATTGTAACGGGTAAGGATGAGTTGAGCCAAGGTCTGGAATCGCTGCTGGCTCTCCAGGTAGTCTTCTAAACGTTCCAGCGTGTCTGCCTTCAAGTTCCTTAGAGCTCCATCTGCTGAATGAAGCTCGTTTTCATCAAGACGAAGCAAAACGACCATTGTGAGATTTGCTTCATGCCATACTACTACTCGATGTCTTGCAGCCATTACTGTGGACGTGGCAGTCGCAATAGAAGGAGGCACACCATCAAGAGGATAAATCAAAGGACTCCACACTTTTTCGATCTCACTCCAGCCTCTCTCACATTGCAAAGCTCGATTTCCATGGATTAGCTTTGTAAAGCATCCATTTTTCAGCATAAAACCAGAATTTCGAAACGAGATGGAGCTGGCTCGTGCCTTGCTTGCACTATGCAGCGTAGCAATGCTCACTCTGTTGCTCTGGGTTCCTTCCGGCCGATTCAGTGATGCAGGAGGATGCGAAGCCGAGCCGAATTGTGATGGCTCAGCAGCAAGACCGGGTCGTGAATTTGGGCCAGGTGTTGAGATACTGCCGCCACCAGTAGGAGGAAGTGCTTCAGACAAAAATGTTGACAGCGAGACTGGATGCTGCTTGTGTAACGAGCACGCAGCCTTGCGCATGTGGGGGCGGCTGTCGTCCCTCAGAGCGGCGACATCGCATTCTATGTATGAAAGTTTGCTGGACCAAACAGGTAGGAAAGTATCCTCGTACGCGTTGCTCATCCACAGCTCAGTGTCGGCAGTATTTACCGATTCCAGATTTGGTTGTGGGTCACCACGATCATGTTGGTCGTTGCCACGGAGCATGGTCATTCCGCGCTCTTCGCGAAGTCGAAGAAATTTGTACAGCAGCTGCATCGTAGTAGTTTCCAAAGAGCTCCACAAAAGATTGCCCTTGAAAAATAGTGCCAAGCTCTCGATGCATCCTGCTCCAACGCCAGATTTGGAAAGCCTCAGATCAGCGTGCAAGCCATTGACAAAAGATTGCAATGATAAGAACGTGGATTGGTCCATTGGAAAATACCCGAGGCCTTGCAGTTCCGAAAATCCACTCGAACCGCGAATGTCTAGCGATTGAAAGAGCGTTGGAAAGAACCCTGCACATTTTTTTTGCAGTAATAAAGCTGGAGATTGTGCTACCAATGCCTCGAGTTCTACCTCAGCTTTCTGCTTCTCTTTTTGTAACTGCGTCATCTCGTCATCATATTGTTCACCTTCGCTGGTAGCATCACAAGGCTTACTATGGGCATGTGAATCAATTGCAAGTAGAAGCTTGCGCAGCCGTTTTCGCACCAAAGCGATGTTCATTAAGAGATCCATTCCATCCGTATTCATTTTGGGGGTCATACCAAAGTTGACACATCCTTCTACAGAAGGCAGCAGCCGTAAATTACTGCGATACCAGCCATAACGTTAGCTAGTCAACAGCTATGGAGTCGGCTTGAAAAGATCGGTAACCTACCTATCAATGCTTCCATGGAAGAGTCGAAACATGTTGTGTATCTCGCGAAGCAGTGCTGCGTACCCAGATCGATGATCTTTCTGTCACAACAACCAACAACCATAAAATGTGAGTGCACACTGCACAATAGGCAGCAAAGAGAAACATTTACATAGAGTCGTACAATTTCAATGTTTGGGTGGACTCCCTACAGAAGCAATAGAAAAGATCAACAACCAGATCCCAACAAGGTCTAAACATGACAGTGTTCATCCTACCAATGTCATGAAAATCTGCGGTTCCACTTCCAGGATATAGAATCTCCGTCTAGAGAGCGTCATACTTGTCCACTCGGGTGTCCACTCAGTGCTCATTTCGTCCTTCGTCGAGTCTCTGCTTCCATTGCGTCGAAGGGCTCGTACAAACGCTAGCAATCCTTGTACCAAGTGAAGACTTTGCAGTACATTTACGACATCGTTGCCGTCATCGTGAGAGTACAGTACGCGTGCACACAGCTCGTCCTTTGTAGCTTGCTCATCGTCCGTGCCCAATGCCTCGTGCCAAATCAAGAACATTTTGTAAACTCCTACTCAACCCTAACCGCTATCGAGAGGTATCTATCCGACGACCCCTTCATATCACATTAAGTGACCAATCATATCACGATTAATCGATTCGGACCTCCAGCGATTGTCTAGTGTTTATCTAGCGACCATTTCTACTCAGAGCATTTATCGAGTGACCTTGTAGAGCTCAAGTCCATCGCGTTTCCAGGTCCTCGCCTACGCGCTTTGAAGTTCAGTTGCGATGCTTTCCGTGTCAGCAACCTTAGCGATAACTTTCAGCTTAGGTTGCTGATACGGAAAGTATCGCAACCGAACTTCAAAGCCCGTAGATGAAGGACTGTCGACGCGATGAGCTGTCACATGTCGATGCTCTAGCACAGTTGCTGATAAGCAACTCGAGCGGCTAAGTATTGTACAAGTTACGATCTATGAGACCTACGACAAGCCAATACAGAAGGGATCTAAATGTATGTGTCAACGCAATTTCATGCAGTGGTGTCAATGGAATGACATCAATAGCTTCAGCTGGCTCAGAAGTAGCAATACGTTTGCAAACTAGAGACCTAATATGTTCACTGTTGTGTTTTGTTATCTAGTGCTCAAGCAACCTTTCAACAGATTATGAGCCAAGCTGCCTTTACCGCCATGGATGCGTCTACGCCAAGTCAAGCTAACAAGCTGAACCGCACCAGCTTTCAGACTTGGAAGATGCAGATGCAGGTGATACTGGAGGAATGTTGATGAGCTAAAACCCGAATATTCGCTTTTGCATTTTGATATTTAGACCTTCCGGAAGCACAAAGCTGAAACCGAGGCGTGTCATTTCGTCAACCTTCACACGCTTGACCTCGTCGTTTGATTGCTTTGTGAGTTTGTCAGGACAAAAGTGGTCGAACGAAAGAAGGTCGTGGATTTGCTGTCTGCTGTTCCGACCTCGCAAGCAGATTGGGCTAGTTGACAACCTCAGACACATTGTGTATCTCAAGTATTAGAGAGCGTAGGAAACACCGTTGATAAATGGAATAACGATGCCACTATTGGTTGTTCTTACAGCACCATCTTTCCTGTCTTCAAATCCAATGAAGGCCACCAAGAAGGTTGGTACGGAACGGCACAGAAGGCACCATCGTGCGTCGAGAACTTCGTGACAGGCACGGTTCCGCCATCCTCGGATGTTGATGGGAGCAATTGACCCAGACGCATCATGGCAATGGCGCAGTTTACGTCCTTTGCAACATTGAAGATTGTTCCAACCGCTTTTGTTTCACCGGTGACCACGATCTTGTCGCCAATTTCGGGCGATTTCATATTCTTCCAGCCTTTTGAGTCTGCTAAGAAGGTGCGCAAAGCTCCGTATGATGGCGTATCAAACGACTTGAATGCAAGTTCGGATAGAGTCTTGACAACGTCCTGTTGCTCAGCTGGGATCAGTGCAACGGGCACTAATCGTTTGCGGATGTTGCCCTTAAATTGCGTACGAGCCGTGAGCTCCTGACCAACATAGCAACCTTTACGAAAAGAGACGCCCTGCAGCAAGTCAAGGTTGCATTCGAGCGGGATACCATCGACCAGCTCTTTACTACAATACAAACAAACAGTCAGCACAGTAGTTCCATAGCTTTGTTGAATACTTCCACAGACAAGTCAGATTACTCACCCTTCCGCGATTCCTAGGGCAATTCGGTGGTCTAAGTACGCTGACGTCTCCATTGTCTCGTATTCCTTGGGTGTGTTGACTATGAAGAAACATTGAACGAACATGCATGCTTCAAAGTAAGCTATTTGCAAGCCAATGTATCCAATTCCCCCCACAGTTTCTCTCCTTACAATTTGCATCAGCTGGGACAATGGCGCGAACACCAAAATGCTCTCCACGTGGGTCAGCGTACACTATTGCATCGTCGCCAGAATTCAGCGACTGCAGTTCTTCCAGTGTCTTAGCTGACGGCAACAGTGCAACATCCTCATCGCACACTACAGCTGGCAGCGTGGCGTAAAGCGCCAAGACATCTGTCTTGTCCTCGATCTTGATTTTCATGCGCAGTTTGTAGCGCTTCCAATGCTTCATCAATGACTCGGCAACCTCCTTGTCGTAATCCAGCAAGAATGCGTTGTCCCTGAGCTGCAGTACATTGCAGTCGCCTACCACACGTCCCTTGGTGCTAAGAAATCCGCCGTAGATCGCGTCTCCGCGGCGCGACACGAGCTTCATGTCATTGGTAAGTACTGCCTGGATAAAGCGCGACGCATCTGGTCCTTGTAGCTGCGTCAATCTGCGATCAACTAGTCGTGTCACGCCCGAGCGCCGCAACAAGGACGTCATCGTGCTAACCTCGAATTTGTCGAATAGTGAGCCATCTTAGTCTTATTTTCAGCGAATCACAGACGTCAATTTGCCAAGCTTTCAGTCAAGGAGCTCCAGCCATGGGAGAGCACGGCTTCGGGATCAAAGCGGACGCAACCAAGACGGTATGGGAGTCAGAAGAGTTTCCGCTGCTATGTGAGGGCTGTCTGGGCGAGAACCCGTACGTGCGCATGATGAAGGAGGCGTACGGCAGCGCTTGCAAGATCTGCGCCCGCCCCTTCACGGTCTTCCGTTGGAAACCGGGCAAGCGCGCGCGCTATAAGAAGACGGAAGTATGTCAGACCTGTGCTAGGATGAAGAATGTATGTCAGACTTGCGTGTTGGACTTGCAGTATCATTTGCCAGTTCAAGTGCGTGACGCGTTCCTGGCGAAAGAAGGCGGAGGCGATGTGGCTATCAATGTGCCTGAGAGCGACGCCAATCGCGAGTGGTTTTCGCAGCAGCACAGTCGTATGTTGGAGAAGGAAGGAGCGGTTTCTGCATATGGAAAGACGTCAGGATCGGCCAATACTGCACTACTACGTTTAGCCCGCCAGGAACCGTACTACAAGCGCAATCGCGCGCACTTGTGTTCGTTCTACGCTCGAGGGGAGTGCAATCGGGGCGATGAGTGTCCGTATTTGCATGAAATGCCACGTGACAAGGACGACCCGCTAGCCAAGCAAAACATCAAAGATCGGTATTATGGAAAGAATGACCCTGTAGCTATTAAGGTGCTTGGCGGACACAAGAAGAGTCAGCAAAGTCGGAACGAGAAGAACGACGGCAAGTCTCGTTCTTCGGGACCACAAGCAACAGCAGAAGGCGCTTTGAAGCCCAAACCTCCTCCACTTCCACCTGGAAAGAAGCCACCGCTGCCTCCTGGACCACCGCCGAGTGCTGCTAAGGAAGCTAAGGAAGAGGCAGTGGACTGTCGGTCCGATTAATCCCCAAAGCAATTGCAGATCTGCTTTGCTATTTGCTTATAAATACACACAAAAAGCTCGTTCAGCACTTTAAAAAGCAGGTTAATACATCACCATATCGATCAAGTGCGTACTGTGCACTTGTTTATAAGATCCGGATAGCTCAACTTAGTCGTCATGCAGTTTGACCCCATAGAGCGTTAGAGCCTTTTTGCACGCCGCGTCTTGAGCAGCGGTAATGGTGCGCCCAATTGCACGAGCTACCTGAAAATTGTTCACGTAGAGAGCCACAGCGTGTCTAGGAGGGCCATTTGGCTTGGCTTTTTTACGTTTGCTGCCTTCGTTTGCCGCGTCGTCGTCTTGATGCTTGGGCACCAAGACACCCGCTGTGGCGACTGTGCCGGGCACCTTGATGTTCTTGAACTGACACAGAATCTGCCGCATACTGGAGCGACCCCATTGAGTAATGTAATGCATGAAAACCTTGCGCGGGTTCATCCATTGACGACGTCGGATGGCCTCCGTGAGCCGGGGAAAGAGCAGACGCTCGAGGATGGAGCGAACTTTTCCGAGGTCGTTTGGGTTCTCCATGTACACGGCACCAAGAGAAGCCTCAAACACGTCGGCTAGCACGTCTTCAACGTACAAGTTACCGTTCTTCTTGACCGCGTTTCCCAAACGAATAAACTCCTCGTATCCAGCCTTACGCGAAACAATTGCTAGCTTGGTGTTTTTCACAAGTGATGATCGTACTTGCGTGAGAAGGTGCTCCTGGTGGTACGGAAAAGCATCGACAAGAAACTCCGATGACAGCAGTTGCAGGACAGCGTCACCAAGAAACTCGATGCGCTCATAGCTCGGATCGTGTCCAATAAACTCGTCGTCATCAATTTGGGGCTTTTGAAATGACGCATGCGTGACAGTTTGCAGCCACAAATGTGTGTTGGCAATCTCCACTCCAGTACATGCACCAAAATGGCGATGCAGCAGCCGCGTGTGTGTATACTTGCTCCACTTTTTGATAGCAGCTCGATCTTTTTCCACATATGCTTTCGCTTCTTCAATCAGTTCTTCCGTCGAAAGATAACACAAGTCACGCAACTCAGGGTCGTGAAAGCCCATAAGTGTGCCCAGTAGTGCACGGCACGGTGCAACGCCCTGGTCTTTGTACAATGCGCCAAGCAGCGCTTCAAAGCAGTCTGCCGTAATCTTCGCCTTGAGCTCTTCGTTCAGTTTTGCCAAGTCGAATGCACTCAACAGCAGCGATTCAAAGTTGGCGCTTTTTGCCATTTTGCCAAGGTTAGCATTGTTCACAATGTCAACGCGAGTCTGATGAAGAAAACCTTCATCAGCGTTTGGTAACTTGAGAAAAGCTGACGATGCCACGAGGAAGCCAAGAACGGCATCTCCTAGAAATTCCAGGCGTTCGTATGGGCACAAATACCGGGAGTGGAATTCTTCTTTGAAGTCTTTTGACAAGTGCCTTTCGGCGACCTGCCGCAACTGGGAGGTGTTGTTCCCTTGCGCTTTGCCTGTCATTAGCGAGTCTCCATCAAGCAGCACGCTGCGCGATCGTTTGAGCGAAGCAACATTTTCAAACACGTGCCCAAGCCTGACGCGTGATCGTGTGGCCTCGACTGTGTTAACATTCTGCATGCCGACGTCAATGTATGATCCATGGGTGAAAGCTTGGCGTAGTAGTGCCTTGTCCTTAAATTTGATTCCCACGGCTTTCTCAAAGCTTGTAAGCAGGCCGAAGTGACGCACATACTTTAGTACCATGGGCATGGCGCTACCCACCTCAAAGAGATCCGTACGAATGCCCGTGAGATGACATTCTGCGGGTAGTAGCTCTTCGGAAAGGGGCTCAATCTCAGGTGACAATTGTAAAAATTGTCCTTGTTCCTGCCACTTGCGAATCCTTTTGTTCGACTTGGCACCATCGTAGTTGCGTGCACCTTCGCTGCGGTGAGCAACTGCACGAACGAGATGACGTCCGTCTGTGGTCACAACGCCACGGGTCTTGGTAGGAGGTTCACCGTCTTCAATCTCTTGAGCATCGACCATAAGAAGTTCATCAACACGAAAAACGCCCGGTTTGCCGTTGATGCGCGTGGAAACGATGCAGTCAACAAGCTCCCGATGGTTGAACTGCATAATGAAATCGCGTACGGTAAATTTCGCGCTATTTTCGAGATATTCCAGTATCCTCTGCACCGAGAGCAAGCGTCCCACCGCATAACCCACACGATGAGGCGAATTCAAGTCTTCGACATGAAGCAACGGCTCTTCATTCACGGCAATAAACCGTGGAAGCAAATGGTAATCGCCGCAAATCTCCGACACGTCGCCTGTAGCACGATCGGGGTCGGTGAAAATTTTTCCAAACAAATGAGTTGGTTGAATGCCCAATAATTGCTCGAATAAGTATCGTTGAAGCAGAAACAGCGAATCACAAAAGGAACGATGAGCTTCGTCATTACTGTCAGTGTCCATGTCGTTGCTAGTCACTCCGCGTATCGACGGTGGTAATTCTTCTAAAATGAAGTGAATCTTGCACATGACTCCTCCACGAGCGTACTCGAACTGTAAAGCAAGCATCATACGATGTAGATGTGAGCGTTTTCTCAACAGTAACAGGCCTCAAACATAATTCTCTCACCCTTGGAACCTCGGGAGGATTGCCGTGACACAATAGATAAAAGCCGTCAAAGACGTACACGGCGTTCTTAATCATGATTGTAGTTTGGCGGTGGCATCGCGGGTTCACTGAGAGAGAGAGAGGAAGATTAGTGTTAGCACAGGCAGACGATCTCATCCTTCGTCATTGTAATTTACACTCACTCTCAGATTCCCATTGAAGACGAAAGCATTTAGAGGCTTTACAGCGATAGGACACGCGTAGATTGTCACTCGCAGCGTTTGCAGCAACTGCAACTGGCGGCGTAGTCGGTATTGGCTGCAACGGACTCGCAGGGGACGACGTCGACTTTGGCGTTGCCACAGGCTTGGGCAGCGTATCATCGGCTACTGCAGCAGACGCTGGCGTGTTCAGAAACGACGCGTTCTCGTGCTCCATCTCGAGTCCAATGGAGACATCGTCCATCACTTGTGTATCCAAATAAAATAATTCAAGTAGTTTTTAAGAAACATTCTGTTCGACGGGTTTTGACGATCAATTGAATTGGACGAATACTTTCTCATCTCCACAATTGTTTCTACGTCTGTGCTTTCGATGCTAGCATCAGTAGCGTCAGCTGCTGTATCTATGAGAAGCTGCCGTTGGCGACGCGGCGAGTTTTCGTGTCCATGCCGAAGCGTGTGTGCAGCACGTTGTAGCGACAAAGCGCGTCGTCGATGTTGACATAAGTGCCCTGGAGGTGGCGCACACCATCGGAATTCGGCGTGAACTGCTTTCTTCCATGCAAAACTCGGCGCTGGTTGAATATGACAGTGTCGCCTTGTTTCAGTCGGAATTCGTAGCGATGCTTGCCACCTTCAACCAGTTCGTGGAAGATGCGATACGCATCGTAGTATGGCATCACGTCGCCAAATGGAACTTTCAGCGGTCCCTCGAACGGAGGACTCCAGTGCACAGCAACCACCTCATCACGGTGATTGAGCTGGATGTGGGGACGCTGGTACTCCATAATTGTGGCCTTCTCACGAGTCAGATGGTGCTTCTTGAATGTCGCGGGCACACGACAGAACGTAGCAAAGTGTTCCGGATGAAGGCGACGGAACTCGTCAGTCACGGCAAACACGTCCACAAAAGTCGACTCACCGCCTTCGACCGATTCGTCAAAGCGCAGAGCATGCAAGAACTGAAACCCAGGAGGAGACTCATAGTATGCCAGATCCACGTGGCTCTTCAAGTACATAGTAGTGTACGCGATATTGACCTAGACAGAAGATAAGTGACAACTTCATATCAGCTTCTATCATTGACATCAATCTATCCACGTCAGAATCTGCTTACAGGTTTGGGTTCTGCCACTACGTCGAAGACCTCGCCATACTGGAACCTGCGCAAATGTAATTGAAAATCGGGTCAACTCGGTATCAATGTCAGCCTCAACTTCACTTCAACGTCGTACGAGTGCGAGATGGGTGAAATACGCTCCGCGAGCGTCTTGACAGCGCCTGCTACTGACGGTGTATTGCGGATTACCGTGAAGCCGTATTCAACAACCTGGTGAAGTGCCTCAAACAGCCCCTTGTCATCGCTCGTATCCATCATTCGCTCGTATTCCGTCGAGGGAACAGGAGCATTAAAGGCTAATGGAGTCGTAGTCACGTCATGAGCGTGTTGATCTAGTGCCCAGTCTGAGTAGCTATTTTCAAGCAGCCACTTGCACGAGAAGATGGATTCGTGGTGGTCGTTCCACACGATATTCAGCGTGTCTCCCTTCACTGCGCAACAGCAGATCAACAACATTCTGCTTAACACAATTTGAGGCGAGGGACAAACCATGCCAGTGCCATCAACAGAACATAACGTACCAAACACTTCCTCGATGTCTAGTTCGTCTTGATTGATATCGGAGCAATTCACCACTCGCTGTCCCGTTGGATGGCCGCATGCCGGACACTGGCACCATGTGCGCAGGTGCAGGCAGTGAAACTTACTCCGCTTTCCATCTTGCCATCGCAACGTAATGATCTCGCGCTGACGTACGTCCACCCCTAGAAGCTGCACGTTCTCAGCATCAGTTTGTTCTCTTTCGTTTCAAGGAGAGCGTGCAGCCGGACGCACCTCTTGCGCAATCGACGTACGCTCCGCATGGCTGTGAGCGTCTGCCACATGGGAGAATCGACGCCACTTCGGTGCACGAACCTTGCACGATACTGTAGCATTCAAATGGCCAAAGTCAGCAAGCGTTAAACACGTACGATCACCGTGTGATGTGAGTCGAAGCGTACCTTGCTGCATCCAGCCGCGTTGAAGTGCCAACGCCATAGTCTGAGGCTGAGGCTGCGAGACAGATGCCGCAACAGCACGTGGAAGAGCGTGGGAGAAGCGCCGCATAAGTGTGGAATCACCAGGTGCTCGCAGGAATCGCGATGAAGTAACGCCCACAAAAGTGTCTTGAGAGTTTATTAGAATAGTAGCATTATTAAGAAAGTTGATCTCTCGTGAAAATTGTAGACACCACACTTAATTCCGAGATGCTCTTTACTTGTACAGCATTCCTTGACCAATACGCAATGGGAGACTTGACATTGGGAGGGGGGAAAGAGACACGTGCCACGCTGGACATCCATCCATAACATACATGTACATTCATCAAGTGTCTTCGCCACAAAACTTGACCATAATAAGATGACCCGCGCAAAAATGCAGTGCGAAACATTGATTTGTATCCTGCATCAAAACTCTCGCCAAATTAGGGAAGCTACTGTGCCAAGGGCGGGTCTGTTGGCTGCGCTCTGCTGGGTGTGCTTCTCGGGTCGCTGCACGTGAGCAGACGGTTCAAGAACTCACGCACTTCGTTCGTGTCACGAAGCGTAAACGAAGCATCCGTGGATTTGCTCTCCTCGGTTACCACGATGCCTACGCCCTTACGATTGCTGTGCGCCTGGAAAAGCTGGAACGCGTCTTCGTCTGTCGTATCATCACCAATATAAATAGTGTAAACGTCATCGTGCTCGTCCAGTCCAAGCGCTTGTAGTAGCCACAACAGCGCCTTGCCCTTGTTCCAGTCGATCTTGGGCCTAAACTCATATACCATCTTGCCCTCAGTCATCCTACAGAGCAAAATGAGACTCAGTACTTTCTAAGCATTACTCAAGAAATATGCGCTAGTGCTTTACTTGATGCGTGGGTGCTGGTCTCGTACGTTGTACGCGAGGCTCGAAATCTGCTGCTGCACAGTAGGATCAACATTTCTGGAACAGTAAACACACAAAATAAACACGATGGTCAGTACTCGACAAAAATTCTGGCTGCATGACATCAATCCCATTCACCTGTAATGCAACGAGACTGAGAAAATGTTGTCTTCCACTTCAGCACCAGCAATGTATTTGATCTGCTCTCCAAGCTCATCACGAACTCCATGCAAGTCCGAAAGAAACTGTGCCGCCACTTGGTTCTTAATGGAGGTCCCGTCAGGACCTTCAATATCGAACCCATGGCTGCCGGCGTAATAGAGCTGCGGAATGTTCACAAACTTTTGAATCTTGTGCAGCGACCTACCCGTGATCACTCCTGTGATGAACTTCTCGTGCAGCTTCTCAAGCGTGTCCTTCATCGTGGGTGACAGCAGTGCCAATGCCGGGTCGTTTACGATGGGCGTCAGCGTGCCGTCATAGTCCAAGAACACCACGAGGCGATGGTCTTGGAAGTGCGAATGAAGCTCACCGAAGTTGGCCAGCGCATTTGCATTGGTCACGGACAGACGACGTGGGCGCTCGATCTCCTCATTGGTGGGAAGTGACTGCGCTTCCGCAGAAGCATTGACAGTTGCTGTAG
>NQFO01001830.1:0-10474 GCA_003991265.1 Pseudoperonospora humuli
TTTTACAGTACATTACTGCTGACTTATTACATGCCCTTTACTCAAGAGGAGTGAACCACACACGCGGACACTGAGTACAAAGATCGATTTATTACAACATCTCATTTGGAACCATGCTACAGGGATATCTAGCATCCAACTAGGTATCGAACCGGGTACCATTGGCATACTAGCCAAGCGCTCTACCATTGAGCTATTTTTCCACTAACGTCGATATTGTTTTGGCTTGATACATTGGTTCTCTCTAACAATAGAGCTTGACGATGTATTTCTGGATGGCAGTACACGGTGTGTATACCACTGTGAGGTWATATTACCGCAGATCGTACTTTACCGTGGAGGAGAAACATTTTTTTATTAATCTTTGGATAGAGACATTTTTATTAATCTTTGAAAAAGAAACATATTTTTTATATTCCCTTTAAGCGCTGACAGTTCAAGCGCACTTATAATAATTGAGTGGCTGGGAGATCATTCACACAAATGAAAGGCTCAGAACCGCCAAAAATTTACACGTGGGAACTCTCACTGATGAAGGCCACCCAGCCGAAAGGAACGTTCACATTTGAATTTCCTTTGAGAAACGTGTATACTCTACATATTGGTTTTCAAGGGAAGGTGAACATGTCTGCTACGGCGGACTCAACCCTAGCTCCACTCAGCACTTTTTTTATTCCGTTTTGTTTGTCTCTATATTGCCACCTGTGTTCGCTTGTGCATATCATGCACCCTGCCTTGCAGCGACGCAAAATTCGCTTCAATATGGCTGCTATTTGTGCCGCGCTCAAGTAGAGATACGTATTGATTTCACCGTCGAGTTCAAAGTCAGAAAAGGGTGCAGCCGATAGAACATAAAGCACCTCAGGTTGTTGTCGTGCCGCGATGATCAAGACGCATGCATTCACCACAGACCATTTGTCCACAATCACTGGATGTGGTGTTTTGGTACCAGCGTATGGGGCTGAGTTATCCACCACCAGTAGGCGCTGGTGGACCACCACCAGCTGCATGAAGAACAGCGGTTCTACTGGAAGCAACCGCAAGGTACTGTACGGAGGCAGAAGGCGCGGAGCCAATGTCTGCTAAAGCGTTGGTCATGCCTTGAGCCTCAAGGTTTAGGCGGATGCGTCTTTGAAGCAAAAAGAGGGAATTTTCGAGCACAGGGGGTTGTCCTGACAGTTGCTGAGCTGAAGAAGTACTAATGAAACTCGGCGAGGAGAAGTTACGAGATACGGGTAGAGTAGAAGGTCTAGAGCCAATCAAAGAACCCGCGGGAGTAGCTCAGCTCTCTGTACAAGGACATCCCAGCGATGGTGATGTAGTACGTAGTCGCGATCAATGAAGTTCAACTACATGTAATATTGGAGCAACTTTAGGGATGTGTTTTTATTGGCCAATGTATCTTGCCATTTGACCACTAATAAATTCGTGCGACATCTACGGAACATTCACGCTATTCACTCTAAACAAGCTTGCCATCACACTGAAAGGATGAGCACAACGAATCAACAGGCTTGAGTGGTCGGTGACTCAAATGAAGTCGAATAAAGTCGAGTCGAGTTGAGCGGATTCGCAAGTACGGGTGTCCGAGACGATGAGTCAAATACACAGCTTGGCCCATCGAATCGATTAATGCTGTTGAAGTTGAGATCGTTTGTGATGATTTTGATCACGGTGCGAAAGAACGCAAAAGAGGAAACAAAAGTAAATATTGGACCTTTCTGCCGGCCTGGGTTCTTCGATTTTCGCTACCATAGCGTCGAAACGAGCATGATATCATGCAAGTGAGTTTTATTGTCTACCTTCACATATCTGGTTTCAAGCAATTTGCTGCCTCGAGCAACGGACTGAAAAATGACACTATGAGTACGAGAAGATCATTGCATAGATGCCAGCGCGGAGCGGTCGTTTCTCAAGTTGAAATCCTTCCGGAAGCGTATGGCTCGAGTGGCAGTCGAGATCGCGAAGCACATTGTTCCGATGGTGAGTGAAAAGACGTGCATGACATTTGGGATCTGGAGTAAGGGCGATGGCATCACAGGACACGCGTCCAGTCTGGTGAAAGAATTGGCAAGGGCGTTGCAGAAGCGCGCGATAGTGATGTTCATGGACGAGCTCATGACGAATAAGCTCTGCTTACAGTGCATCCAGACGCTTTCTTTTGTGAAATACTCTGACAAGAAGCAGCGGAAAACAAGGACGCGCAAGGGTGTGATGGCTGTGGTTGGGAATACCCCGCAAAAACTGAAGTAATGTCGCGGAATGCTACGCTGTGATCACGCAGAGTACAGCATCAAATACTAGGATTGTGACGCGAACGCGGCCATCAATACACTGGCGCTCACGAGCTTTGTCCCAAATGCTTCAAAAAGGAGGAGATGCCGTAGAGTAAACATTAGACATGAGTGTTTACTTAATCTGTCCATAACTGACCACCAACGCACAATCTGTACGCAAACATGACGTACATCGAGCAATGATTTAGCTGATATTCAGTAAGAAGATAGCAACTCATGGTAGGTAATTCGTTCAGGATCTGAGCAGACGGTGTTGCACTTCCAAGTCTTGACGTGGTTTGCTATCCCACTACTGACGCGAAAGGATCTCCATAGCGTCGGCCTTCTCCTCTGTCAGCTCCTTGGCCGTAGCTTTCATCATAGCTTCAATACGAGGCGATATCGAGAGTCCCTTGACGATCTCGTACGCGCCATTGCCCATGCACCGGACCGGGAACGAGTAGATAAGCCCTTCTGGCACACCGTACTTGTTGCCGTCCGAACAAATTGCCATGGATACAAACTCACCTTCCTTGCAGCCGTGTAACCAGTCACGTAGATGGGCGCCGATAGCAGCAGCGGCCGACATGGCACTCGAAAGCTTGCGAGCTTTGATGATGGCCGCGCCTCGCTCTTGCACGTCCTTCACAAGCTTGTTTTCCACCCAATCGCTGTCTGAAATCAATTTGCTGAGCGGCTCACTCTTTCCTACGCTAGGTAGCGTCACCTCTGCGTAGGTGACATCCGGCACCTGCGTGCTCGAGTGGTTGCCCCAGATGATGACTTTGTTGACGTCCTTGGACGTGACCTTGTTGTCTTGCTGGGTCTCGTTCACCTTTTCTACAAGGAACGAGCGCAGGCGCTCATGGTCCAGACGCGTGAGTGCTGAAAAGTTGCTGCGCGGGATGCTGGGAGCGTTCTCCATGGCTATGAGGCAGTTTGTGTTGGCTGGATTGGCCACAACCAGCACCTTCACGTTGCGACTTGCATATTTTTCAATTGCGTTGCCCTGTGCCTTGTAGATAGTCACATTCTTCTCAATTAGGTCCTTTCGCTGCATACCCTGCTTGCGAGGGAAGCCGCCGACAAGAATAGCGAAGTCCACGTCCTTGAAGGCGGTCTCCAGGTCCGACGTGGGGGTGATCGCATCCACAAGGTTAAAGGCGCAGTCTTGCAGCTCCATCTTGACGCCCTCCAGTGCTTCTTGAGCTGGAGGAATATCCAGCAGACGAAGATTCACGCGCTGAGTTGGGCCAAACACATGACCGATACAGACTTAGACAGAAAGCAGAGGAGTTAGATATATGTGTGTGCACGACAATTTGCTGAAGAGGCGTAGATAACCACATACTAAGAGGCAGCAGCGAGTACGCGATCTGGCCAGCGGCTCCGGATACGACGATCTTCAAAGCGGTCATCGCAAAGATTCACAAGAAATCAGCAAACACGGCAAATCCGGAAATGACGACGAGATTAAAGATTCGATTTTTATTTACTGAGGTTTTCTGATGTCAATGGGTTGCAATCAATCAAGCAGCTGCGCCCAAGAAATAACTTATCTAAGTGGGTGATATTTATTTACACGGTAGCCTATCGAACTTAACCGTGTAAATGCAATTTTTCTCAAGCCTAGTTGCTTTGTATTGTATATCAAAACAGATTTAGAGTAAGAAATGCGGGGCTGCCAAAGAAGAGAATCGACATCTACTGTCCGGCTCCAAATAATGATTTGTCTCCGGACCTTCTGAAATAACGCCAGCGTGGCCGAGGCGGACATTGCAAGACCTTCGCGACGCAAATCGTTAAGCAAGCTGAAATTTTGTACGGCCAAAAGTTTTCGATTAGAATTTTGGAGAAATGGAAATGACATCGTTGGTCTAGAGGTGCCAATCGAGCTGAATATTAGCCATCTAAAAGTAATAAGTGAGCGTCGAGGGGGCACTTACCTAGCACTCACACTCAAAACGCTGTTTGATGTGAAAAGACGTGAGGGATTTGCTGCCTTTTCCTGCAATTGGAGTTTCGTTCACACCGAACGTCATTAAATCATGCGAGGGTTCAAGTGGGGTCAAAATGGGCTCCGTCACGGCTGCATTAGCGACTGTGTCGGACACGTATACGCTAACGCCAGCGATGGTAATGATACAATCCATTACATAATGATACTGAGCTGAAGCGCTTGTGCTCTCAGTGACTGTTTGGAAATACACCGATCATTGGTGTATTCCCCAACTTTAAGAAAGAAAAGTTGCTGATGATGATGATGATGATAAAAAGAAAAAGTAGGAACGCCCGGTCTAGATCCGCCGTTCCCCGTATCCTAAGCGTCGGAACGAGCACGATATCGTGCAAGTGACGCCGATGGAGTATCGTCACACGGCTAGCTTCAAGGAATTTACTGCGTGGAACGAGGACTTGAAGAAACGACACTCTGAGTGCGAGAAGACGCTCGCAGTGATGCCGTCGTTCAAGACAGCAAGCTACACCAAAAACCTCCTGCTGAACTTCAGCGCGGAGCGGCTGTTTCTCAAGTTTTCCAAAAGCGTATGTCTTGCTTGGCAGTCGATGTAATCGCGAAGCGCATTGTTCTGACGATATGCGAGAAGACGTGCATGGTGTACGGGGACTGGAGTAAGCGCGATGGCATCACAGGACACGCGCCCAGTCCGATGAAAGGATTGGCATAGTCGTTGCGGAAGTGCGCAACGGTGGTGTTCGTGGACGCGCTCATGACGATCAAGGTCTGCTCGTAGTACCACCAGACGCTTTCGACCGCCAACTACAAAATAGACACGAAGCTACCTGAGATCCAGTTTAAAGAGAAGCAGGGCGACGGAGTGATGCGATGTAACCACGCAGAGTGCGCCGCCAAGTACTAGGACCGAAGTACTAGAACTTGGCCCTTCAGACGGTAGATAGGAAAATGTGGATACGAGAAAGTATTCACCCATGTAGGCCTGGATATTGGAGGTGATATGTCATAAGCAATGTCAATAAGAGCTTTACAGTTATATTTCTTACGTATCTTTGTCTGAAACTGGAACATAAGCCACGTTCTACTGCAATGCAAAAAAGCATCTGCCTTACAACTTCAGCTTTTCGTCATGCTGACGAATCAACATTGTTGCGCTTCATCTCACATGGATACATTACGTGAGCGCACTTTTAGCTTTCGACTAGTTGTAGAATACTCCTAGATGTAAACCCTAGATATATCATTGGGGGTATGTGTGTGACAGACGAAGTTATGCGAGGTTCTTGCTAGCGAGTATGTGTATGTGAGCACGGAAGCGAAGTCAATAATCTCACGAAACGGCAATTTTTCAGAAAAGTATGAAGCGTCGTCGGTCGCGATTCATACTCGTTGCCTCAAACTCGGATGCTCCGCCAGCCTTCGAGAACTATTGTAGCAGTAAAAGCCTTCACGACATGGTGAAGAGAAACAAAGGTAGCGTTTTGCTGTTGATATATTAACGGCATGTTAAGCAGTCACGATGGAATTGGCATTTGCATTGTAAGAAAAACCATAGAAGAAAACAGCGTCAAGAGTCACCGGTAACGGCTCATCGTTCTTTCGCGACGAGAAGGGCACAGGCAGTGAGGTGGGTATCTCTGTGTCTTCATCTCAAAAAGAGTCGCTGAGAAGCGAAAAGAGTGTGCACGTATAACACAGTCAACAAGCAAGCATCTCCTACCTGGAAACTTGGCCTTTTGCCGCTGACCGGTACGTTTACTATGTTGTCTCATGTGTGGTATAGTAGGAATATTGTGATTGAAGACTCTATTGCTTGTATTGATACAGGGTACTATATTCCTCCATTATCGTCTCGTCCTTCAGTGTCTATTGTATTTGTCGAGAGCAGCAAGTCGTCTCAGCGAGAAATTCACGCGCATTTATTCTCTATCTTTGACAGCTTGAAGCTCTAGCATATCAAACGAGAAAATGTCCTCAATCGAAGGAGCGGATTGTCCTGCTATGAGTACGCTACTTCCAGTAGTCACATCGGTAGCTTCATTGCTTGGATGCTTCTACGTTGTTGGTACATATTGGCGAGTAAGGGCATTACGACAACACCCGGCTGGAATCATGTTCGGGATGAGTTTGTACGGAGCAATCTACCAATTCTTGTATCTGCTAGATCACGCGACTGACTCCGTGCAGTGCACCGATATCGGCATCATTGTAGACTTCTTTCTCACAGGCCAAGAAACGTATATGCTTATCTTTGCTATCGATTTGCTTCTCGTGCTGAAGAACCCGTTTTCAGCTTCAAAAGGACAAATGACGAAATACCATATTTTTGGTGGACTTTGGAGTTTGATCTGCGCGGTGATTTCGCATTTTGATACCGAGTACGCACTCTTTGGATTCTGCTGGTTGAATTCAAGTGGAGATATTCTCAGCCGCCCATATGAAGCTGAAGCTGCAAATGAAACCACTTTCACAGCCGGGGTTTTCTTCGCTTTGTACGTCATCGTTGTATACTGCACGTCGTTGATTGCAATTGTGCGCACATGGAATACATTCGTCATTGGACTTCCTGATACATTTCGTACTCGAAAACGTATCCAACGTCACCTCAAGTACTACGTGGGCTGCTATTTCGGATATTGGACTTTGGTGCTTGCATGTTATACAATATTTTGCTTGCTACCACATTCAAGTGCTGGTAATAACGGAGGCTTTCGCTGTCGAGTGTGGCATCTTCTGTCGTGTCTGCTACTTGCAAAAGGCTTGGTACATGCATTAATCTGGACACGGACATCTGATATTTTAGGAATTATCGAGCAGCTTCGGACAAATGGGACTGCTAATTTACCAGCACAAGACGGAGATGACAATATCAATTGGGCACTTCGACTGGAAATTCTTACTAACACCACTAAAGGAATTTGCCAAAGCGTTGATCGGGCCGAACGACAGGCACGAGAATCTGCCGAGTCATCTCTTCGATCGGTGTCTGCAATATCGGGGTCATCACTCGAAGGGGGAGCTATCGAGTATACTGATGACTATTGTGACCGAAAAGAAAGCTACACACAGATTGAAGAGCTGATTCTAGAAAATCGGAATGATAACCGAACACTAGGTCCACGAACTGAAGGCGTAGTATTTAAGGACTTTGCGCCACACGTATTTCGCCGTCTTCGTGAGGAGGCAAAGGTATCAAGCGCAAGTTATCGCAACTCTCTGCAGCAAACTACAAAGGAACGAGTAAGCGAGGGCAAGAGTGGAGCTTTTTTCTACTTTACTGAAGACCGTAAGTACGTAGTGAAGACACTCACAAACGAGGAGCTCAATTTCTTGCTGAGCATCTTGCCGAATTACTACACATTTATGAAGAGATATCCTGACACGTTCATGACAAGATTTTTTGGCTGTCATGGGCTCACTATGTACGGCAAGACTGTTTTCTTCGTGGTCATGCAGAGCGTTTTTACCACATCACTCCCAATTCACGAGCGATTCGACCTAAAAGGTTCATGGGTCGGTCGACTTGAGGGTCGTAAGCCTACGGGTACAATTGCTACCTGCAAATTCTGCAATGTTGAGTACATGGTTGGGGGTAGTCACGACCAGCGCTGTAATGTCCACGGAGAAGGTAATATGAACCATCAGTATGACCAAGTGGGCAAGGATCTCAACTGGAATCGTCATATGGCACTGCCATACTCAACAGCAAGAGCTGTTGCAGTCCAATTGACGACTGATTCCGAATTTCTTTGTAGCATCAACTGCATTGATTATAGCTTGCTCGTCGGTATTCATCACCGCAGCTTTAACGTCTCACACTATTCCTCCGCTGACAGTTGCGACTCACCGACGCTTATTCGCCACGACAGTTGCTGTAGCATGAGCAATCAATTTCGCGTTCCCGATCGAAGCAGTCGAAGCAACAGCAGCGAGTCTCATAGCTCAAATTTCGCTCGCAATCGTAGCAGTAGTTGTGGGAGCCAAAAGAATCGAGAATGCAATTGCTCTTCTGACACCAATTGGGCAAAAAAGCCGCTCCATCACTATTCACATGGAGGCATGAGTGTGGACGAAGTCCATGGGCCAGGTTTATACTATCTCGGACTCATCGACATTCTCCAGGAATGGAATTTTCGCAAACGTGTTGAGCACTTCGTTCGAGTTTATATATTGTTACAAGACCGCCATGGAATCTCGGTGGCAAGTCCACGACAGTATGCGGATCGTTTCCAGCAACGTGTGATCAAGGAGCTAATTTACGATGCTGCTGCCATGCCGAGGCGCGACCACCAGGATAGTGTCTCGTTCACACAACTCCAGCTCCAGAATCAGCGCAATATTCAACTGGTTGAATCAAATCGTACTTTGAGTACAATGTTGGCTTCGTTGGATGGAAGTGCTGCTACCTTTGCCAGTCAAGCTTCAATGCGGGTAGAACCCTTCCCCAATATATTAATGCCATCGAACATAGGCGGCAACTCAATAGCAAGTTCTCCTCGTACTCCACCGTATGCAGCTGCAGTGCCGCTCAA
Organism: Pseudoperonospora humuli; assembly: GCA_003991265.1. NCBI lineage: Eukaryota > Oomycota > Peronosporomycetes > Peronosporales > Peronosporaceae > Pseudoperonospora > Pseudoperonospora humuli. Next base: position 8,784 of record NQFO01001830.1, read on the forward strand.
AACAGGAGTAACGACTCATGCCGTTTCAACACGGCATTATTCATATTGCAGTAATTGCAGTAGTTCAGCTGGGGTTGGACGACTATCAGGCGGCCTAATGATGGAATTTCCAAACTTTGGGACGAACATGCCGATGGTTTACCCAACAGCGTTAGATGCTCTTCCACCGCATCTTCGTCGAACACTAGCACCACTGACGCCATCTCCACGGCCTTCTTCAGTTTTTCAGAGCGATTCTGAAATATCCAAAACAAATTACCAGCAATCAACTAACTCGTCTCAATCAAGTTATTCGGAAGTAGTGTCCGGTGGACAACAAGGCAGAAGCACGAATTCTGCCACCGTGTTACGTTTCGAAGAATGTGCGCTACGAAGCCTCCACGACTATCAGATTGTGTGCACTCCAATGTTTCTTGACAAAGGGACGTCGGATTTCAATGCTCGATCGTCTACATAAACTCCTTAATGCTCTCGCGCGCTGGCGCGAATTTTGTCCATCCAAGATTGCCTGTTTGCCCTGCAAGCACGGTTTTTAACTTCATTCCTAAGTGAACACTTTTGTTGTTTATTTCGTATACCTACTCTACTCTACGCCTTTCGAAACGCCTCCATGCGTCCCTCCCCGTGCAGCTTGCTCAACGCACTGTATCCGTCTTCGTTGCCAAAGAGGCGGTTTGCGCACTGGTATTTCTTTTTCAGTGTCATCTCCAGGAACTCGCTCTTCTTGGCACCGCTCCCTCGACGCATGGTCTCAAACTGAGAGATAGCGAAGGCGTGACGTATTGCCGTCTACTGTAGCAACTTTGATGACGGTGGAACGCCAGGGAGGCTTCAGTCGTAGCTCTCGACTTGCTTCTTGATGCGCGCGTAGAAACCATACAGTGTAGTTGCGTTGAGCTTCATGCTCGCCCTCATGTGCGCCGTGAGCACAGGAAACAGTGAGAGCGCTTGGACTTCCTTCTCGTTTAGCACCTTTACCATCCTCTTCTCAGCCGCGCTCTGGAACTTTCACAAGAGTCGAGCGTAGAATGTCAGACCATTTTTCTTGGATAGGCTCTGTTGACAGAATCCACTGCGCGCTCCAGTCGGTGCCATCTGGCGTAAGAATGTATCGCATCTGCAACGCTTTCATCACATCCGTCTCGTTAGTACTCTTGTATGTACGCATGATCACATTCACGGATGTTTCTTTCTCCTTCTTTTGCTTCTTGACGAGGTCGCTACCAAGCCCTCCAAATGTGATCAGTACGTAGAGTCGGAGGCGTTTTCTCGAAGTGCTTGCGAATCATCACGCCGGCGTTTACCACCATTTGCTCACGAAGCTTGCTTTTGAGCTGAGAGTATCCGCTGAGATTCGAGACTTCCACAAGTCTGTGTTATGCTCTCTGTGAATGACACACACGGATACTTTCACACAAAACGAAATTATTCTTTGCAATGAGGCGCACTTGAGGAGTTGACGCCACATCCGAACAACAGTGGTCAAATAAGGTCTTGTCGGTGAAGTCGGGCAGAGGGAGACTGTTCTCTAGACATCGATGTGTGTAAAGATTGATCATATGCTTGGCCTCCATCTGAACCTGTTTCAGCGCATGGGCGCGGCGTTAAATCTCGTGTTGAAGAAGAGGGTCACGGCCGATCGTGTTCAGGTGACGCGTGACGCTAGAGTATCCCTTGCCCTGCTTGAAAGC
>NQFO01001853.1:0-52763 GCA_003991265.1 Pseudoperonospora humuli
AGTGTCGAATTGCCCAAGATGGGACAGGAAAAGGGTCTAAACATTGAAATGACCTACGATGGGCTGCGTATCGCTCTCTCTCTTGATTAGTCTGCAATGTATAAACTTGACTAGCGCTAATTCTGTAATTGACGCATAAACAATCGATACGTAGTACATTTCGCTATTGTCTTGCTATGATCACACTCAAGAGCGAGATTCCGACCTCTTTACGTCTAGAAAAGCACTTACAATCACGCCATAAATGCTGCGTATAAATCGATGCTTTGACTGCTGTTTGCTTGTCTTTTCCACCCCAAGAACCGACGACCTCATTCATCCGCGAGCTCATCAACAGCTAGATCGAACGTCATGTCCCAAATGGGTGCCTCCGTTAGCTAGGTAAAGGCGACTTGCACGTAGTTGCAATATTCCCCAACTATGAGTGTTGTTACGGCCAAGGTCTTGCATCGTATCAAGAAAAGATCCTGTCACTACAGTCTAATGGATCCAAAGCATCACGCAAAGAAGTATTTCGGTGAACTAGACCTAGTAAGCCACTCCTCAACATTTGATGATTGATTGGGTTTTATGCTTTAGAAAGCTTGATCCACCAAACACAGAGCATCAGGATATTCGTAGGAAAGATCGCACAGCAATGTCGACTGATCTTCAATCTTCAATGGCAATGGAAGGGGCTTTCATGTTCACGCAAAGTGGTCTAGAGACAAAAAGAAAATCGATCGAACAGCAGTAGAATCCTGACCTCAAGACTCTACCAACTTCGCGCTTCCACCCACCATGGCTTTTGTTTCAATCTCGCCAGACGGTGACGAGCTCAGTAAACCAGCCTCGCGCATGATCACGTCAAAATCTTCGATTTCCTTGCTCAAGGCACTGGCGGCACGGAGTGCATGTGCTGACGGTACCGGAAATAGGCGGTGGAAGCACTTGATCAGGTATGGCACAAGCTCCGAACGAATAGCCTGTGTGGGCGCAATTCATACAAGTTATCGGTCAATACTTTCACACACTGTCGAAAATGTGCTTGGCGTATCGCACCTCGATCATTGCACGCACAGAACCGGTCAGCTCCACTGCCCTCGCATTCCTCGAGGTTACGTTGGCTCCATCGATATTGCTTTGCTCAACTGATGTGTGTAGATCAAGCTTGTTCTCCTTAACAAACTCGGCGATTGTAAGCAGCATCGTGCCGATAGCACTCTGGTACTTTTTACTCAAGCGATTCTGCAACGACAAAATTGTGCACAATCTCAGCTCATTCAGCGAAGACAACAGCGCGTTCGTAAACTCAGCCAGTAAAGGAAATGACATCAGACGCCGTGGTGGTGAACCATCTGAAAAGGTAGTTGCCAATGAATGGGACGTGAAAGGAAAGCTGTTGGTACTTCCCTCAGCTGACGAGAGATACGATGCAATCACAATGGGTGTCTTCGAAGATGCTGAGAATGAGGAGCTACCAAGTGCTGACAGTGAGTGCGCGTTGAGATCCTCCTGGAATTCGCGGCAAGCGGATCGCCAGCACTTCGTCATCAAGTGCAGTACGTGATCTTCGAAATGCACAACAAGCACAGCACGAAAATCTACACCGACGCGACCCAGCGAGCCTCCAAAGAACAAACTCTGTTCGACAATTGTCGCAATCGAGCTCAAGTCATCAATCTTCGGCAATTGCCTGACCACACCAAACAATGAGTTGTTGACACCAAGATGGGTTTCGTTCAGCACACGACGACTTCGTACAGCTGTGGCTTTTTCAATAGCACACGTACTTCATGAGAGTATGGATGAAATCTGCAACCGTTGCTGTCGCCCAGCGACACAGCGGAGGATCCACTTTGCCGTCTACATTCTATACAAATGTGCCGAGATGTAAGCAAGAATATAAATACGATACGACGGCACCGCTGTCACGGGACGCACCTCGCTACCAAAGATCGCTGAATATTGAGTAATCATATCGAACCAGCTCGTCCGCTTGATGTCAATAACTCGGACAATCTACACGATGAAAGCCTCAAAAAGTCAGCAGCCACACTTTGTTTACCGATCGAAAGTGAGAGCGCACATATTGGTACGGGTCCGAGGACGAAATGCCTCGGCTCAAGGAAGTGAGCCACACGTTTCTGCAGGCAAGAAACTCCTCCTTAAGTCGTCGCTCGTATTCCAACGATCCAATAGCTGCCACTCCATCTTTCTTCTCCCCAAGAGCATCGAGACGTCGGAGATACGCCACAATACGAACACAAAGTGCCAGTTGCAGGTCCTCGCGCAGCTTCTGCAGTAGTTTCTCACGCATAATGCTAGCCATCCCCGCCACCTCCCGCACCAGACAGTCAATCACCACATTGCGCGACATAGTCGCACTCTCGACAGCCAGGAATGTATCGTAGACGAACAGAATCACGTCCAACGCTGAGTCAAACAACTCGTTGTGGATGCACGCCTCCAGTAGTTGCGGGATCTCCAGTAGCTCCGTCAGCTAGCGTAGACGCGTGACAAGAATTGACATATCAGTCATGGTGTTGAAATCATTTCAGAATCGATTTACCTGCAAATAATGCTCAAAGACGAACTGGATGTCGCCATGCTTGGCCACGACGTCTGCCATCTCCTGCTGGAATTCGGTACAATGTCCTTGTAGTTGTGGAATGATGTCCTCGATGTTGACCGTTTGCTTCTTGAGCTCTACTAGCTGTACGACAAGTTTTTGATAAACAGCTCTTGCATTGCGATCACATTGGAAACAGATTGAGTAAGTGAACGCACATCATCTTTGACAATAGCGGCGCATTGGTTGCTCTGAATGAACACGTGGTAGTTCTTAAGTACGAGGTTGCGCAGCTGTTCTGCTGTATTGTCTGTCTGGATCTGTAGACGCCATGGCTCCTTCTTGAGCTCCTCGAGCGAGCAGGTCTTGAGCGACGCCAGCATTAGCACGACTGATATTGATGGAATACCGGTACTATTCGGTATATGCACGTTTGGTAGACAAATGGCAGCACACGATAAGCTCGCCCAAGCTGTGGGAAATGGAGAAGCTCAGCCCACCGACATACGAACTTGAATGTCTTGAGAACTGCTGGAGATTGTGGTCATCCATGAGCGACTACAGGCCTAGAAACGCAAAGTGAAAACGTATCATAGCGCGATAAGACATCGGGCAGTCCCGGGCAAGAGTGATCAGATCAGTTTGTGAACCCCCCGACGGAGAGTGGAAGTGTCGGAGTCTCAGCAATTGGGCGTCCAATATTCACAACACGTGTAGGCTCTGACTTTGAAATTGGCAAGCACAACGACAGCAGAGACTCAAACGAGTATGAAGACACCAGCCACGTAAGCAGTATTCGAAGTCCGTAGCAGCATGAGATGGATGCACAACGTGTGCAGAGAGCACAACACGGACTCGAGGTCGTTTTCTCATTTCACCGGATACTTGACCTCAGCCAAGAACTTGGTGAACAAATGATGATCAACGCTGGCGTGATGACTCGCGAGCACGTGCAGATGACGTTTGGAAGCCAAGATAGCGATCAGAAAAAGGAGCTGCGAAACATCGCAAAGACAATCATGCAGGCGTGCTCCAGTACCGACGAGACGGACGTGACGGAAGCGTTGCAAATGCGAGACGTTCTCACGCCAGATGGAGCACTTCGTGGGTAAAGCACATTCACAACATGGCTGCACCACGCCTTTGGTATCTCTCAGTTCGAACCAATTGCACGGAGCGTGGGGCCTTCAAGTGCGTACCTTCAAAAGCTAGTTTGAGCACGCTCGTCGCCTCTTTACCTAACAAATATCGAGCGATAGACACGACGCATCAGGTGAGGTGGTCCGATTGGAGACGGAGAGCGGGAAGAAACCCGACAAAAAGTCTTCCGAGAGTCCTGTGCTACTTCCTGGACACGTGCTAGACGTCGTCGTTGGACTAGATCTCGGGATGCGGGCGCTGTGTGCTGCTGCAAAAGAAGTCATTTGTCTAAAGTAAGAGAGGCAGAAATGTAAACGCGCCGTCGACATCGAAAAAGGCTGCTGTCAGACAGAAACCAAATGTATTGCTGTGTTTACGAGAGGCAAACTCATACGTGCACTTGCACATGCACCGCATTCGCTGGGGCTAGTCCGAAAAACCTTAGTATCTTCATGAGGACTGCGGTGTGTGTGGCAATGGGTGGGTCCGTGCTGATCGCCAATTTTTCGAGTATTTTGTGAATTTTCGTAAGGGGCTCGCTGTTTTTTTCACCCCAGGTTTGCAGGAATAGGTTGTCGTAATATCTTACCGTGTCATCCTTCAAGTGAAATATCTCCTTTACATCTAGCATGACAGACGCTTTCTTATCGAGTTTCCGTTTGTCCAAGTAAGCACGGATGGCTTGATCGCGCTTGTGGAATAATGCCACTGTTATACCGTCGTATGCATTCAATAGGGGGCGCTTCTTCTCCAACAGGTTTGGGATGTCGCTCGGATGGATTTTGTCTTCCAACATTTTGAGGTTTTTGTCAGAAATGTCACCTGTGACAGAGGTCGGATGGCCTTTTACTGCATTGGCACGGCCTTTTACACCCTTACCCCTCTCTTCAGCGGCGGCTTCTGCCGTGGATGCGTCACCACCTCGCAAAGACTGCATCTTGTCATCCGGGACAACAACTGGGCTGGACGATGCTGGCTTCGTATCGGCAGACACGGACTTGTCTGCCTCACTGAAACCGGCAGTTTCCGTTGCCACCGCATGGCCCACCAAAGCAACAGCCGTAATCGTAACTAGAAGAGCGACGGTCTTCGTAATTGGCATGGGAGCTTCTAATCAAAAAAGCAGCGGGGAGCAAAATGCGCAATGAAGGGTTGAGGACTGGAAGCATATAGCTCACTTTTGTGACTTATAGTCACTCCTGATCTGGTCTGCGACAGTTGCAGAGATCAGCTCATTTTCTATCGTACAACGAGCAATCTTGTGGATGCCGAGCGAGCTGAGGGCGTAGCGACAGTCACAGTTCCACACCAAGGACGACGTGCATCGATATGAAATGCTACTGCTCTTCATGACGGACCTTAGTGCTGTTCGACAGTGAAGGGGTCGGGCTCACCTTCACGCAACAAGTTTTTTTTGTTTTTAACCTAGCCATATGGGATAATTTTTATGGAAAAGCAGCTTTTAAGTATTTTAGAGCGCCACGACAGCTCAGAAAAGTAGAGAAACGAAAAATCACTTTTACATAAAGTGATTAGCAAATTCTTTTTTCTTCAGGGTGCTAAAAAGCGTCATGAGCTAGGCCAAGTGATCTGATACAAGGCTCGAGGTGTAGCCAAAAGATCTAAGTAGAGTTTTGGGATCGACCAGTGGCGCAGTTGAGCTAGATGAATGGTGGAAAGCACCTGAACGGTTGTTATCGTCAGCATTTCATGATCGTGTGGTGCTAGGTGGGTACTTTTCGGGATTGAAAGCAAGGGCCTGTTTCCATTGCTCGAGTGTATCGATGACTCCTGTAAACACTTGTTTGTCCTCGATGCGCACTCGAACTGCAAAGGACATTCGAGGGTTTGACCCTGTCTTTGCTTCAGCCAGTATCGCCTCATCTTCTTCAAGTCTGTCGTAAGCACATTACAAAAATTGACTTAGACGGATAAGCGACATTGTTTTCTGTAGTCCTTCGCTTACGTGGTTGAATAGTTAGCGAGCTTGCGGCGACACGCACTTTGCAGACCTTTGTATACCGCCAATTCATTGCGAGTGCTAATGATCGATGATTCAAAAGCCTACAGAAGAGAACGGTGCATGCATTTCAACGACAGCTTTGTTAGCAGCAGATTGACAAAATACACTACAACACGACCATTTTACCATTTTGTACCGACGAATTTCCTGTTCATCCATCAGAATCACGCGCAGAGTAGCTAGTAGCCTCTCATCGACATCATTTGGAAAGAGGGTGCCGCAAAAGTCGTACGTTTGGTCTTTCGTGAGCTCATTGGAGTCTAAAATAGTTTGCTTTAGTTTCCGATACGGATCTGTAGGCGGAACCTTCATCCAAAAATCCACCGCCCGACGGGAATTCTCGGGTGCAACAAATCCGTACGAATACAACAATTTCGCGTTCGAGTATTGCCCGTAACTTATGTGCAACGCAGATCCAGCCATCACCTGTGTCGGCACACGATGTATCATCTGCTGCTCCTCTTTTCCGATCGAAACAAAATCGTCTAGCGTGTTACGTAAGTTCACGTCGTGATTGAACATATCCAACGCTGGACACACTACACGCAGGTACTTTCCACTTTTACTCACGCCAAACGCGCGACTCCAAATCACGCTCATGGCCCACATGTAATCTTCCAGAGTCAGTGTCGGCAGCGGTGCGAAAATGTCGGAGAAATCTTCCATCACTGCTTGGTGGATGTTTTCGAAGTCTCTCTTTAGACGCGTCTTCATCAGTTGCGTTAGCAAAAACACATTCGTGCCTTCCAACTCATTCAGCTCTGTTTCCAACCAGAATATAGGCAAGTCGAACGTGCTTGGCATGGACGCAATGAATGGCGCGTAAAACGACCTACTCCCTTTGCTGCGCTCGTGCATCAAATGCAGCGCTAGCACCTCATCGTCTGGAATCTGTGGGTATTTCTCGAGCACAGCTCCGAGATCCGATTCGGCAGCAGACTCGATGTTCATCGTGAGTTTAAAAGGAATCTGTAATGTCGTTTGGCCGCTCACTAGCAACTGCTTAGCAAATACTCCGTGGCCTTCGAGCTTGCCTAAGTATCGAATGTCCAGCAAATTCTCAGTGACTCCATGAGACTCGAGCCATTCCAGCAATGCAGTCATAACAGCAGGAGAGCTCATGGCACGGAGAAACTGATGGCTCGAAAATTTACCAAATGTTGCTATAAGTTCACATTTATAATAATTTAGAGGTAATGACTACATCATGCAATAAGTCGCTGAGTATCATATCCGTTAAAAGTTCCGTTTGGACTTTGCGCAGTTCGTCGATTTTCGTGAGGACACGACGTTGAATAGTGGCAAGTAACGAGGAGCTGTCGACATGAAGCGTATTTGACGGTTGGAATGTACTGAGACATTGTTGAGCAAGTTCTTTGACGATATTGTACAGTACGCGAGTAGCTTGGACCTTCAAGTCGTTAATCTCTGGCAGTTGAATCTGTTCAAGAGAGGTCAAGTTAGTGAGGTTACAAACACAAAAAGAGGGTTACTTTAGAAATACCTTTCCATCCATGATCACAAGTTCTTGGACAATGCTTCGAGTGACGACATGGTCGTAAACGCCAATGGACTTTTCAATGCGATTGATAATCAAAGACGAGTCGTGAGCGTCTTTTCCAGCACGCTGTGGACTAGTGGAAGTTTGAGGGTTTGCTAGTTGCCACGACCAAATTTGTAGCTCCGAGTCCAATATTTGGTTGAAAACTGACGTGAACATTGCGTCAGCCACTCGCTCACTTTGGAGGACTTTGCTAAAGTCGTCGTTGAGTGACGCCTGATCGTTTTCGTGCCGAGCGGAACTTTTGCTTTCTTGGTTGTAAGCAGTCGATTTCTCAGCTTTGACTGGTTCCTTGCCTTTGTTCTCATCCACTGCATCCTCAGTCAAAGCTTTGGTACGTTTCTCACGGCGTAAGGAATCTCTTGACTGAACTACTGGCATATTGACACTTGAGAGACTCGTACTATCCTCGTCCACATCATCTTCCTCTTCGATATCATATCGTGCATCCATTCGAGTCGCTTCTAAAGGCACAGCTGGTAACGTATGACGTTGACAAGGCAAGACCATATTTGCTGCCCTCTGAAGCGTGTTTTCATGAATCTGCTCTTGAACCTCCCTGATGGTACCTATGATGTCTTTAAGCGCACAAGATTCGATAACGTTAGTAACTTATGCTTTGCAGTTAGAAAGATTAGCACCAACACATACACATACCTTCTTCCAGCTCTTGGATGAAGCAAGTGTACAGCAGATTTGTTACTTGCGCAACACTTGCCTCCTCGTCTTGAGAACGTTCCGATTGATGGCTCTCATCTAAAGCACCACTTGCAATGACACTAGCAGCTAAATCGTTCGGACACAAGGTCATAGAAGTTTCTGTACGTTCCACATCGTCAATTGACTGCGCTACTTTGTCACCACATTCACCGTCAATAGCTCTTTCTTCCAATATTCGTGACGTCTCCGTTCCATATGCGCTTAAAGTGCCACTTAAGTGACCAACATCCGATAAAACTTCGATCGTTTGATCATCTTTGTATCTTGAGCTCAATTCCTCGACTTTCTCAGACACGTCGTCATTGATTCCAGACTCTTTCAGGTACAGTCGATTCTTTGCTTCAATGTCATCAGCTGGTATAACCTCGACAGCGTCTGCTGTTTCCACATAGTCAAAACCAACTAGCCCATTGAATTGTACGCTCAAAGCACTCTCTGCAACTTCCACAAACGCATAATCAGCAAGTAAATCAGAGCTGGTGTGCTGATCGTCGTGATAGTGTTCAGTTGCTAGCCATTCCATTCTTCCTTCAAAGACCTGTTGAATCCCAATTGCAGTCTCATTCCCACCAAACTTGCCGTCGTCTTCTCTTTTATCTTGCAAGACAAGAGACTGTGAAGATATGACGATACTTTCGTCAATCTCATGCATTCGAGCGTCTTCATCAGCTCCAACTACCATCAAGTCTTTTCTATCCTTCGCACAATAATCAGAAGCAAGATCTTCTTGCTGAACTTTGCCTTGTGCTTTGCTAACAAGGTGAAGAAGCGGCTCTTCCATCCTTACTGTCACTTTGCTACCATCAGAAGTAGTAGCGTCAATTCTACTAAAGTCGTCAAGACTTTTGTGCGATTCAATGCCCTCAACTTCTTCCACATAGACGTATCCGCTCAATAAGTCAAGCCCTCGACTGGTCTCACTTCTTTCAAGCATCAATGAGGTATTCGAATGCGATCGTTGCTGCTGAGTGCCACTTTGTGCTGCCTCGATATAGTCGAAAGCAGTCAACAAATCCATCTCCTGCTCACACACGCTCTTGCTGGGTTTACCACGAGCTGAATGCTCCATCTGCCTCGCTTCGAGGTGCAGCATCTCCAGTCGATTACGTTGTCGACACAATGCCAACGCTGCCTCGTCCGCATTCAATAATCGCTCAATCGACTCCATTTCTTCCCATAGAAGTTTTTCTTGCAGCACCAACTGCTCCTTATGTCTCTCAGCTCTCATTTGCTTTTGCACACCAAGCACTTCACTCTTACGGGCTTCAATCTGCTCTTTTAAGGCTTCAAGTCGTGCAATGCGCTCCTCGATGCTTTTTGTTAGAAACTCTTCTTCCTCATTGCGAGATTGTGAAATAGACAGCGAGTTGATCAAAGTCGTGTTTCCCTTCAAAGCACTTGGCAAAGTCGAATTGGATCCAGCTTGTTCAGCACCCACAGCATCTGCTGATCTACCGCTTTGAAGTTGCGCCGCCACGACTCCAATCGCCTCAATGAGGTCTTCCTCCTTAGCGCTCGTCTCTTTAGAAGCCATGGACGTAATTTGCGCTGTGGCAGGTAAAGTCTTCTCGGGCACCTCATCTACCAACGAGTTCGACACGTCATGGAAATCTTCATCCAAGTATGCGTCTTCTTCCTCGTCATCAGCATTTCCAAGTGTGACTTCATCCTTTGACATTGCCTTAGACACGTGCTCTTCTTCGATCGAGGAAGCTTCATCGCCGTCCTTACTCGAAAGAGTGTCTGGAGCACCCTTTGATTCGTCAAACGAATCATCTTCATAATCGTTTTCATCGTCATTGTCATCCTCGTCACTCTCATCTTGAGCTGTACTTGGCTCTTCCACAATCTCATCATCTCTGTCGTACTCTTCAGCAACACTTGCATCCTCATCAACGTCGACCTCTTTCCTAGAACCCTCAGACGCAACCTCTACATTTGAGTCTTCTGCTTCAACAAACTCCTCATCTGACTCTCGATCTTGCCCTCTATCAACCTCGTAACAAGCAGCTTTGACCTCTTCATTAGCCGTGCTATCAACCTCGCCGTCGCTTTGCTCTTCTTCAAAGACTTCAGCTTCGTATTCCTCGTTGACCGCATCATCAACCGCTGAGGGTCTTTCAAACGAACTTTTGCCGAACAATTTACTCATCACCGATGGAGCCGACACAGATTCCTGATGTTCTTTTGCCAAGAGCACATTTTCAAGGAGCCCATCCGTAGCCTTCAGCATCGGATACACCTGCCGTAAAGCGTCAAATTCACTCTTAAGCTGCTGCAAAATCTGCGGCTTGGCATCCTGCAGTTCGCCCTCGACATTCAATCCAAGCGCAAGCTTTGCAATCCCATCCACCTGCCGCTTCTCTTCATCCCGTCGAAATGCTTGTTTCTGCTGCGTCAAAAGCCGGTCTTTCATCTGCAACAATTCCTCTGCCTTGGCTTTCTTTCGCGCAATCTTACTGTCTTCCGTCCGAGCACGCGCTTCGTCGGAATCTCTAGCTGTTTCGAGCAATGCAGCGACTTCCACAGTCAACAACTTTGTCGTTGACGAGTCTTCGGATTGCGATTGCCCGACTTGAACACTCACAGATTCTTCGTGTCTGAACATCTCCGACTCAACTAGCGCAGTTTGTTCAAAGTGCGCGCTATCGAAAGGCTCATCCGAATACTCGTGACGACTCGATTCCCCAATGTCATCGCTAGGTGCTTCTTCAATCAGAGTGCGAGGCACCACTTCATCATCAATCACCTCGCTCGCATGGTCTTCGTCATCATCGTCAACACTTCCTTCGATGGCGAGTTGGGCCACTTCCGTCACCTCATCGGAAACGCTCTCGCTAGTCGAAGCAAAGTCCTCATCATACTCTTCGTCGCCGTGTTCACTAGGATCTTCCACAATTTTATTGCTCTCGCCTTCGACGATCGCAGCATTTGGGATCGATGCGCTTTCACTTTCCAAAGCAAACTCGTCCTCGTACTCCTCTTCTTCCTCCTCCACACGATTCGACTGAGATTCTTGCTCCTCACTAGCTCTTTCTTCGTCTATCTCCAATGCATTTGACATATCCTCGGACGCAATAGAGCTACTACGAACGTCCGAGGGCTCGGACGCAATCAAAGTCGTCTCTGCGATTTCTTCATCTTTGTAGCCACCTACTGCGTCGTCTTGCTCTGCCTGAATGTGCTCAAACTCTGACGTGAACTCGTCCGTGTATTCGTCGGCATGACCAAGTGAAGTCGTTCGTTCACCGTCTGCGTCTTCAGGACCCAAAAATTTGCTTACGACCGGACAAACTGCGACTTCAGACGGCGCAAAGTTTCCAGCGTGCTCCGAGTACAATCGTCGGCCATCACTTCCAGACTGAGGCCAATTCAGCGCCAGCGATCGAAACGAATGCAGATCTTGGTAGTATCGCGCTCTTGATGCAGCCTGGAGACTCTCAATGTTCGCTCTTTCTCCCAAATACGCCATTGTCAAAGTCTCTTTCCGCACGTCGAGCTCTTGAGCCTTTCCACTGCCACTTGTAAGCTGCTTTAACTCGCGTTGATACTTTTGTTCGACCGTTTGCAGTCGAAGGTCAAGCAGCGATTGTTCCGCTTGCTTTCGTCGCTCAAGGTCACGGATAAAAGCTGCTGTGAGGGACTCCGAGGTCTGAGGAAATTCGACTTGGCAATCCATAGCAGCAGACGGCAAAACGCTGTCGTATCGATCCTTCGTTTCCGTCTGGACGATAGCGTCGGTCGATCCATCGACAGCGGGTAAAGTTTGCGGATCCAACAGCTTGGTCGAAAGTTTCAGGACTTCACGTGATGCATCTTCACGTGATTGCGAAGAGCACAGAATGTTCTCGGCGCTCTTGTCGACGGCTTCTTCTCTTGCCATCGAGCTGCCACTCTCTACGAAACCTTGCTCCTTAATCTCTTCACTATCATCACTGCGGTCCTCGCTCTTCGATGCATCGATCTCGTCTTCAACATCGTCATCGTCTTCTCTTGAACCTTCCGAATGTCTTTGATCCCACGTCACTCTCGAAGTCAAAGGTGACGTCTCAAAGTCGTCGTCATATTCCATTGAAATCGATGCATCAGCTTTACTTTCGATGTTGTGGTTGTGTTGACTGTCGAGGACCTCGTCGCTAACGATTGATGCATTGGCACTCATCGCTGCGCTCTCATCTGTCACATTGTCCTCAATGTCGATGCTCTGCGCAATGTCCTCACTTTCAATGTCGTCTTTGGTCTCAAGCAATCGATCACTTAAGTGGCTTCCAGCGCGATCGAGGACCTTCACAGGACTTAGCTGTACTTGACTCTCGTTCTCAAATGTCTCTTCATAATCGCCATCGTCGTCTTCGTCACTTGCAGCTTCTACTACTTCAGCTACGGTGTAAGACACTTCCGTCTTTTGATCACGTGGATCTCGCTGAACCGCAGCATCCACAACGAGTCGGACAGGTGACGTAGATCGATTGATGTACAGCGCTCGTGAAGTAGCAGCATCTGCACTGTATAAGGTTTCGGTCTGCACGCTGCACTCGCGTAACTTGGCCAGCTTGAGTTCATTCTCCATTCGTGACTCATACTCAGCTCTTTCCTGCTCTTCGACGTGTCGAATGGTATCCAATTGCTGCAGAACTTCACGCATATCCCCGTCAAATCGTTTCTCCAACGTCGTCTGATCCAAAGCAAGCTGATGAGAGCGTGCATTGTGCTCCATCTCTTCATTGAATGCTTTTGCTAGTGTTATATTTTCCGCTTGCACTGTGTCTAACTCGCAATGATGTTCAATCATGGCCAGCTGCAAATGCGCCTCAAAGATCGATTCCTGGTACTCCACAGCTGCCATTAATCTCTTAGAAAGCGTTCGAGGTGATTGCACACGACGTGAATTCCCATCATGGCCAGCCATTTCCTTCTCCTCTCTCTGAAGTCGAGATTCGCGTTGAGAAATGAGCTCAGAGTCGTCAATCTCAACATGGCGCTCAAGACCATTCGAGGGATCCAACTCGATTCCCATCGATTCAGAGACCACATTATCCCAGAACGCACATGCTGAAGAAGCAGGCAAACTGCTACGTCGTCGTGCACTTGTTTTACTGCCTTTTATCCGCTCAATGTCGTCGGTATCTTCCTGATCCGTTGGCTTGATCTCAGCTTGAAATGAGGCTTTGCTACTCTCTTCCTTGTCTCGACATCGCTCGTTCTCAACTTCATCCATGATTTCTTCCAGTCGCTTGTATTGAGCGACTTGCAGCTCGCTTTCATCGGTAGCAAACTCGCTGACCGTGTCATCGGGTGAATGGCTCATTGCGTTGTCGAAATCCTTGTCACTCAAGGACGCCATGACAGCCTTGAGCGCCATGTCCTTCCGTAGCAACTCCTTCTTTTCTGCTTCTATTCGTGACTTCAATACCTTCTCTTGCTCACGTTCAGCTCGTTCGCATTGCTCGTCATGAAGCTTCTTTGCTGCTCGATCGATAACGCTCAACGAATCGTCCGTCTCTCGAATCAGTCGCATCAAACCTGAGCTTGAAGTCTTACGACTTGCACGAATCTGTTGCTTGTGGACGATGTTCATACGTTGCTCATCACAGCAATGCTCAGAATTTCTGGTCTCTACACTGCTCTCGACCGCATCAAGAGCTGCATCATTCTCACTCGTAGCCACCTTCAATCTGTCTCTCATCTGCTCGTAAAACTTGACTTCAAAGGCTTCGTCATCATTCTCCTTCACGTCGTATTGTGCTTCGCTAAAGAGCTCAAGCTGTTCATCTCTTGGCACATTCAAAGTCGAAGGTGAAGTTGACAATCGTCCTGAAGCTTCCGAAGAAGACGAACTCATCGAACTTGCCACCTCTAAACTTGCAGCTCGTTTCGCTTCCGACACGGCGTCAAAGACCTCATCTTTCTGTTGTTCGAGCCACACACCTCCAATATTATGTACGCCAATCAACCGGACGTCAATTCCTTCATCATGGTAAGCTCCAACAGCAACTGAGGCATTGCTCGACGTCTGGCTTTCGTTTCCCATGCGCCAGTCTTCCCAAATCCTCGACCCTTCCGCTCCCTCATTCTGTAGCCTGCTCTCGACACGGCTGGCATCCTCTGGAGCACCAACTTCACGTATACAATCGCTGCGTTTATTCACATCACACGCGCTACTTCCTGCGTCGTCGACGCTATCATCGTCACCATTCTCGTCTTGATCTGCATGTTCGTTCTCCTCTTCAGAGCCAGAATCGACCAGCGCGCTGTTCTTTGAATTGTCCATTGTGATTGTTTGACTGTCATTGGCACATAAAGCCATTGACTCAAGTGTTTTCTCCTCGACACCTTCATGCTTTGAACATTCGTTTGTTGACTCCACCGTCGAGGTATTGTCCGTCTTGTTTCGTAGTCCACTCAATCGAGTCGAAAGCGCTGCCGCTTTCTCTCTCAGCATAAGCAGCTTTTGAATACGCTCATCGACTCCACCCTTCTCACAAGTGCCTTGCTCGGAAACAAGAAGACTGGTCAATGGAGCGTTCAAGCTTGGCACTTTTGCTTCAAAGTCTAGTGCACAGTTTGAAGTCCCTACATTGCCAATTGCTTGATCATTCTCGTTATCTGAATGGGGCTTATTCAACTCTAACTCTTTGTCGCTTCTGTTGCCGTGTGACTCATGCACGGACGTATCGAATGTACAAAAGCTGATGTCGTGTATGACGGACTTGTCGTCAAGGACCGTCGCCTTTGCAAATGATTGCGAATCGTTTGGTCCCAATGGCTCCTTCATCTTTTCCACCTTGGAATGCATTCCCCTCTTTTTCGAAAGCTGCAAATTCCTTAGTCGAGTAGCCTCCAATGTCTGCAAAGGCATGTTGCAACCAAGCATTGTGAGCACCTTTCTTCATCTCTAACCACACAAAAGCCAAGCACATACCTCGAGTTGCTGCTGCCGCTTTTCTTGCTCACGTCGAGATTGCGCTTTCGCTTTGGTATTCCAGATCCGCCGACTTTTCTTTTGCAGTTGCATGTACTCACGCGCTAGAGCTCGTCGTTCTTCTCGAGCTTGTACGACTGCATGAGATCGAGATGTTGCCGCAGTGACTTGTTGCTCCTTTCTCTTCGATAAACGTGGCACAGCTGCGAGAGATTTTCTCTTGGTATCACGATGTCCAACGACTTCATCATGCACAGGAGCGACCTTCTCAGTATCTTCACTCGCCTCCGTACCAAAGCCAGCGTTCATTTCGTTCATCAATATGGACGCACTAACTCCTCCTTGAACACTCTTTAGCTTTCGTTTCCGATTCGAGGCCTGTCGTCGTGCTGAAGACCCACTTCGACTCAAACGCGGCACCGCTGGCTTACGTTCTGGTAATGACAATGCTTTATCCAAATGCTTTCCATGTTTTACCTGTCGATCGGTCATTGCCGCTGCTTTGATCGCTCTTGGACGAACAGCTTTTTGGTTTTGGATTCGAATGGCTTCCGACATTTTTTGAAGGTGCGCCTTGCGCTGCTGCAGCTGCTCGTGGCGTCGCTGTTCGTCGCTTTGATGTTCACGAAGCTCTGATGCAGCTGCAAGAACGCGCTTACGTTCCACCATTTTCCTCTTTTTCAGTCCACTTGTCCTGTACTCGCGGTCTAGTAGATGCAACTGCACTAGATCAAGCGAGGGATCTTCGTAAATGTGATCGATTGACGTCTCCACTTGTCTCCACGATGCCTCATACTGATGATATTTGCTCAATGGCAAGCTGATCGACTCGTCTCGAGGCTCAGACGACGACAAGGTGCGCTTGTGAATGGGTCGTCTTGCCAGCGTTTTGGTGCTTTTCTTCGTGGAGTTCCTCTGCTGTGCTGCCAATGAAGTAGACGCTGAAGGTGAATATGGATGTGATGCAACGTGATACCGCGTCTGAGCCTTGGCTTCGACGTCCGTGCTCTCGTGTCGCTGAGTAAATAGTGCCAACTCTTTTGCACTAAAAGTGCTTCGTAACTTGGTAAGCGACGGCATATTCAACACGAGTGTATCTGTAGTAGCACTTGGAGTACGTAGTGTCAGAACGTCTCGATTCGGTACCTTTAGTGGTCGGGTCTTCTTTGACTTTGTATGCATTGTTTCCTCATCCCTTATATCACTTGCCACTTTATCCTTTCGCTCTCTAGTCATGTCCAAATCCACCATTTCTACTGCCTCTTGCCGTTGCATTACGACATTTGGTGTCGGCTTTGGCTCTGGAGTCTGCCGATTGTCATTTGACGTCATTTCAACGTCTTGAGAGGCTTTGAATACATCACTTTGTGCTAAAACTGGGTTACTTTTGGAGCTTAACTGAGGAGAATGTGCACTCAACTGATGCTGTCCATTCAGCTTCTTCACTTGGATTCGAGTACCTGACGACTCCGTCACTTCCTCATTTTGTTCAGAGGAGCTTCGCGATTGCGGCTGTAAGCACATACAGAGTCAATCAATGCAATGCGTCAAACAAGTTTCCAGTCTACCCACTTTGTGAGGGGACATCGACCACCTTCTTGCGGTCTCCTGTGATAGTGTCACGCCAGCTCTTGATGCTGTACTTAGAAACACGGCAGGGACAGGTCTCTTGGACCCGCCAACATGCACTTCCCCCATCCGTGAAGAAACCTGCCGCCCCAAGAAAGTGCCCGAGCGACGCACAGCCTCGATATTGTGATGACCGCGACCTTCCATGCGTTAAGACGAAAGTTATGATCTTTGTCAAAGGTCACCAATCATCAAGGCAGTTGGAAACAAACAGACGTGAAAAACTTCCACGCTCTGCGATTTGATTCTTTGAGCGAATATGTAGGACTGATCAATATGACCACCTTCTCATGTTCACGATCGTTTCTATCTACACTCTTTTGCAAATCCTAATGGGCCCATTCCTCCAGCTCGCGAGCCGCATTCACGTCACGCGTTTCTGTAACGCCTTCTTCAACTCTTTGACTGAGCTCACGCATGCTTTTGTATCACGTGCGTCACGCATTGCTCTATCTATATGCAAAGATATCCTCTTGATATCAATATGATCAAGGTTTCGTATGCCGCAATGCGCGTCTTAATTTTGCTACGGGCTTTAGCAAGCAATCCTTATTCAGTTTCTAAATATGAAGCATTGGACCGAGACGAAAAGATAAATAATTATATTTTGCTCAGCACAAATTATTGCAAAATTTGGAAAAGCGAGAAAAACGATACAGATCTCCAGTTAGCAATAAATTCAATTTGCATTTCTTAAACGTGCCCAAGTCGAAATGTCGTTAGCGTTCCTGTCCAAGAAGAGCTGGCATACAGCCAATCTCCGCGTGCGTACTGCATCGAACTTCGTCCTTATGTCAAGCAAGTCTTGATCTACTTGACGTTGTAGGTATAACTAACTCTTTGTATCTCCTTTGCAGAATGTGGAGAAAGTCTGGATTGCTGAGCAAAAGCACGCTGCGGAGGAGAAGAAGGTCGCAGAATTGCGCAAGAATATCGAGGAAGAGAGGCAGATGCAGGAGCTGCGACAACTGCAAGCGGCTATGGGAAACAAGTCAGCTGCGGTGGAGCGCGTCGACTGGATGTACGAAGGACCATCAGCAGCCCGGGAGAAGACGGCGGAGGAGTTTTTACTGGGCAAAGAGTACAAGTGCGAGAACGAAAAGGAAGCTATTGGAGACGCAGATTTGAGAAGTACGACCAAGTATGGGTCACTGGCGCTCACGAAAAGCGTGTTGCCAGCTAACGACGTTTTTCAGCGGCTGAATGAGGACCCGATGATGCTCATCCGCAAAAGACAGCAGGCTGCTCGTGAACAAGTACTGAAGAATCCAGTCAAGATGAAGAAGATTAAGGATGAAGTGGACCGTCTGAAAGAGGACAAGAAGGCGCGAAAGAAGGCTAAAAAGGCTGCAAAGAAAGAAAAGAAACAGATACAGAAAAACGAGAAACGTCGAGTGAAGAAGAGCAAAGTGAAGCATGGAGATGAAAGTGGTGAGGATGGTGACAAAAAGACGGAATACCGTCATGAGAAACATCGCGACAGACGTCATCGAGGAAAGAGTAGGGACCATGAGAGAGGGAGGTCACATTCAATGTCAGAACATAGATCGACGTCGCCAGTTTCTGCGCGTGACCAGAGTCACTATAACAGCGAGCGAGAACGAAGTGGGCGCAGCCCTGCTCACCGCCCGTCAGATCGCACGAAGCCAAGTCGACACGCTGATGAGCATCGACGTGAAAAGGACTCGTCAAGGGACCGACGTGTTTCGAAGCCAGCTACGAATTCCCGCTACAATAGTCGTAGCCGCAGTCCCAATCAGCGCAAAAAACGTGGTCGTAGCCGGAATAGCAGGCATCAGCATGATCGTGACGCTTTTGGCCGCGACAGACCCTCGTCACGACGGACGGAACACTCACCACCCAGACAGGTCTATGGGCGGAGTACAGGTAGGCGTAATGAAGATCACCGAGAAAGAAGTTGCTCACGTAGCCCGGTCTATCGTCGCGAAAAGCGTCGCCTTCGCAGTTCTGTCGATCGCCAAAAGAGAAGTCGCTCAGTCAGCTCGAGTGATCGTCGAGACAGACAACGCTCTTGTAGCCAAGATAGGCGAAACGAAAAGCATCGCGGCCGCGTCTCTCCTAGACGAGAGAGCACGCGCAAAGAGCGCAGCATTCGACAGCATAGCAGGCCAGATGAACATGGAAGATGTTCCGTTGAGGTGCGTGGGCATGATCAGTCTCGTAAGGAACCAGAATCGAGAGCTAAACCTCTGGACAAGGACGGAAAGTATGGGCTTATCAGCAAAGCGGGTGCAGTGGAATCCAAAAATGTCGATAAGACATCATTAGGGCCCAATGCTAACTACCTAGCAAAGGCTCGTGAGGCTAAACGACTTGAAGAAGAAGAGCGTCAACGGAAGCTAGGCAAGTTGTCACAAAAGGAAGCTCGCGTACTGACAGATGAAGAAAAAAAGCAAATGGCTCAGCAGATGGTGGAAGATGCCAAGCGGCGTGACGAATACATTGTGAAGCGAGCGACTCTGAAGAAAGACGAGCTGGACAAGCGCGAGCAAGAGGCCACGAGCAGCAATCCAGAGTTCCTCAGGTAAGACATTGGCATCATTATCTTGTGCACTTCAAGATTAACCGATGATGTTTCTCTATTCTCGATAGGAAACTGCACTCGGAGGCTTATTTGGGAGGTCAGAGTGATATGAGCGACCGGCTTCGTCGAAATGCCCACTACATTCAAAGGAACGCCGACAGCTCCAATTTTCTTTCCAAGTAAGCCGACCTAGCTTCATGCATTTTACAGATTTCAAATGTGTTGTTGAACGCAAGCTATAGGAAGTAAAACTTTATGCATTTTTGTTATGACATTGAATGATACGACTGAGACCTGCAGCGAAACAACGAAGAAATTTAGCATGGGAAGCGCTCACCCATTGAACATACTACTTACTTACAAGTTGGTGGTGCGTGAAAACCCACTCACTACTCAATGTCGCTCATGTCACTAATTTCGCTGTCGTCTTCTTCGTTGCCCATCTCAATGGGCTGCGAGGCGTAATTGCGCACATACTCTGCATGAAAGCGATAAGTCGTCACCTACATCATCGATGGCAACCAACTACAATTATCGTCCTCACGCACCCTTCACTTTTTTGTTGTATGACTCCACATCTTTCATCAGCAGTGAAGCAGCTTCACCATTCAGCGGGTCACTCGGATTCGGGTAACGAAGCAGTTGAGGAATGAACATGTCGAAAATGTTGACCAACTCTGGAAAAAAAGACACCCCTCGCATGAATCAGTACTTTTGTTCGACTTTTCCAAGAAAACAACCATAATGAGCGATTCTTACCAAACATCGGACTCCACGTTTGATTGATCACATCAAGACACACAGATCCCGACCTGAAAGTCGAGATACAGACAAGAACCGTCAGGCTTCAGAGCTTTAGAAATTGCAGCACAACAACGACGGACGTTTCATCCACATTCGGGTGATAGATGCGGTTCGAAAAGCCGATGGACGGTGACTTGAACGGGTAGTCTTTGGGCAGCGTCACATGGATCTTCCAAGAGCCTCCTTCGTACGGAGCTTTGATCACATAAACGCACGTCAAACAAGAGAAGCTCCTTTTTTCTCAAAATTAGTCGCACGAACTGCACGCACTGTCTTTTGGGCCGTAAAACTTGACGTCAAGGTCGTTGATTTTAGTTTCGTCCGTCAGATAGACCTCGTAGTCGCTCATCATGCTGATCAAGAAGAAGAATTAAGGTGAGAGAGACGATGACCTAGTAGCAAAAGCAACGGGGGATCTGCTAAACGACACGCACAGCTTCATGACATCCGACTCGCGGCGTTTGCTGCCTTTGCTCATTGGGAAAGATTGCGGCGTTTGTGTTCTTCTTGCGATGTGTGAGAGTGTTTTCTTCACTTGAAGCGAAGAAAAAAATGACCTTTACACTTGAGGTGATATCTAGTCAGTTATCTTCATGTTTGTATGGGAGATGAATTCTCAGATTTACGTAAGACTAGTGTGCCTCGACGTCGTAATAGGAAAAATCATGTTGATGGCATGTTCACGTCGCACTCCAAATGCTTCGCGCTGCATTCCGCGTAGTCACACAGAAACGCTTCGATGCAGTCTTTCTCGCATAGCTGTACTTGTAATCCAGCACCACAATCTCTCGCGTTCTCTTCTTCGACAGCTTCGTGTCGTCTTCTAGGTGAAAGCATCAAATTGACAAAAGCGTCTGGTGGCACAGCGAGCAAAGCTGACTCATCCTGACTTGCCACTCTTGCAGACTTCTGCGTCATTTATATTCCATCATCTTCCTTCAGTCGAGCTTTCGTGGCTGCAATAGCCGCTTTTGTCGAGCCCCGTGGTCTCCCTCTCGGGCGTCCCGTAGTTTTAGACCGTTTGGTACCAGCGAGGTTGGATCTTCTCAGTGGCTTCTTCTTCGTTGCTCCTGTTGTTGATTCGACAGATTCATCTGCCTCCTTCGATACCAATGAAGCATCACTTGCTTGCTCTGGCTGGATTCTCACACGCCGCCGCGGAGTGGGAGCGCGCACATGACGAAGCTGCGTACAGGAAAATGGACAGCGCTCGAGTCGAAAGCCAGAACCGTCAAATATTAGCAGGCAGTCGGTATCCTTATGCTCTACCAGCTTTCCTTTGAAATTCACACCTCCAGCTGCTCCGGTGGACGAGCCCATGAGCACCTGCACGCCGTTAGAGTCATCCACACTCACAAGACCAGGCGTGTTCTTGTCCACTGAAGCAGGCTGAAATTCGTAGCCAAAAGACACAAGCACGTCACCTCCTTGATGCTCATCCTGCTGTTCGTCGTCCGTCGTTGTAAGTGACTTTCCCAGCACCACGAGATACTCGTGGTCGTCCTTCGGACTTGATGCTTTCTCCATTGTTGAACTATTGTTTCGAGTAGCTTTTCGACCAATCCGCTACAGCTTGAAGGGTACAGTGTACCAACAGCACGTCAGTGCAACTTGCAGAGTAAGTTCAACTGCGACCTGCGATCCCTGTGATCCCTTTTATTCCTCTTGAATCGGATTGGGACAAGTTTCATTATACCGATAAACTTTCCCGCCTAACTCAATATCCCGCTACACTTACTATAATTGCGATCGACGGGATTCCGAAGCCAAGCTAAACACGCTGAAATCTGGTTCGGCTTTCGCGTCGTCGGCTGCTTGGACAAGATCCGCGATGGTTCTATCAACTACCATTGTCGCATCAGCAGCTTGACCAAACAGACAAAACATTAGCAACGGGCGCGTAGCACAGAAAGTGAGCGCGAGACTCGTCCTCCGCTCTCGTCGCCCAAACCCATTGTGCATTGCTAGATCTGCTCTAGGGGTACCACCAGATCACGCGCTGAGGAAACTATCATTAGCGTTGTGCTGTCAGTCGATTGAGGCTGCCAATTAGTCTCTCGTACTCTCTACCGGTTCTTATACTGTCGATCCATCGCTGCCGTCCAAGTAACTCTAACACTGAACTGCAGCAGAGTACGTCCATCAACATCCCAAACCAGACCCAGTCACTTCCCGAATACCGACTCATTGCACCACGCAGTGTTTTACGAGCCAATTTTGGTCTGAAGGAACGTCGCGAGACGTTCAATTCACCATGGGGCTAGGCACCGTCACGCTGCTGGAAATCAAACAGGTGCCGAATGGCAACCGAATCGCCTACTGTTTGCCGTCAGGCGAGTTCATTTTCGTAGCACACACGTGCGCACCCGAGTTTGGCGCTGAAAAGGCTGCGGATCTATACGGTGGTAATCTGTTTCAATTTCTAGGACTTGGAGACGCAGAGAAGCTCGAGGATTTTCTGCGCGCTCAGCATCGCGGTCGCGGCAATGGACTGGCATTCAGCCCGATGCACGACGTCCGCATGGTAGTACGATTGCCGAGCAACTTGGGCACGCAACTGTGGATTCAAGTCTCGACGATCCCGCTCACTTTGCGGATGATGCGCTGCATTGACACCATTCGTAGTCTTAGCACTCCGCTGGGCCATTTTGCCGACTCGTCTAGCTTTGTGCTGTCCGAGGACGAATTCAGCTCTGTACTGAACAATCCAACTGAAAGCACTGGATCGTCGCTGGCAGCAGGAATTCAATCTCTTTCGATTTCGCCGTTGCCTTACGAAGACGACGACGATGACTTGATGTTTTTGGAGTTTGAAAGTAGTTGTTTGTCGCCCACGAGCTTCACTTCTATTGTTCCGCTGGAACTGAAGCACCGCCATCCCAATTTTACACTGATTCGAAGCCAAGAAGATACTGGAACCGAGGAGACTAGTGACGACGACGATGAAGATCTCAAGGCGTCGCTCTCCAATTTGGCGTTTGAAGCCGATTGGTCCGGTGAGACGGTGCACGATAACATTGTGTTAGCAGCGGAACTAGTCGCCTCTTCACCTTCGATTCCCATGACAGCCAGACCATAGCTATTCGTGCCCGTTATCAAATTAATTTACAACATCTTGCGATCCCGTCTGGTTTCCAACCGCAATATAGCAAATGAGTTGCGCATTATCGTCCACCGACTATTCTGTAATGAAGTGACACACCTCTCTTTGCTCGCCCATTGATGCGCGAATACAGCCAGCTAATGTAGATCCTTTGTTCTTCAGTGTGTTCTCGTGTACGTCATCGATACACGAAACAGCGAGACTCCCAGACTATCTTCCCCTTCGACACCTTCCAGACGCTAAAACTTAAGCAATCGAACGTAACTTGCCTAATCATTCCACGCGACAGGCTAAGAGCAATCAGCACCAAAGTGTCAAGAGGGAAATCTTCAGATGGTAGAAAGTAAATAGTGGATATGTGAAAGTACTCACACAGGTTGATATTTTCACTGCTCCTTGTAGTATGTAAACACAAATAAAGATGCAATTCATGTAAGCTCGAAGTGTAACACCTTCGTCCGCTTACTCCTCAACGACTTCAATATCTCCGCGTTAGTAATGTCTCATCCTCAGTTTTCTCACACATGTACGCTGATTTAGCCAATGTGTGGCAGCAGAGGTTTGCTCATCCAAATCAAGTGGCTTTGGTTTGGTCGTCCGCTCAACCGGCAGTAGCGCATCAATTAGGCGTACTTTTCAGGCAACGCTATGCATGACTTCTGTGGAAGGTCGGTGAATGTCGACACTACCGCACTTTTGAATTTGACGTCTCTCACCAAGCTCCGTCCTATTACGATCGTAAAGCGCGCGATTCACGAAACTCCTCGAGAGCTAACGTAGCTGCCTAGGTCTGTAGATCTGGGACTTGTCCAACAATGAGGCTACTACTACGTGGGTGTGACCCGTCCAAGAAGCCATCTAAACCAAAAAGCTTGTTTGCGTGAATGTCAAGATGCAGCTGGTGCAAGAAGCGAAGTATCTGACGTGAACCTTGACCTCAAAATGCTTCTCTTAATGTAGACAAATGACTTCTCTCACAGCAGTACACAGCGCCCGTATCCCGAGAACTAGTCCCACAACGATGTATAACATGCGTATAGGAAGAAGCACAGGAATCGACTTTTTATCGGGTTTCTTCTCGCTCTCCGTCCCAATCAGATCACCTCTCCTCACCGGACGCGCCGTGTCTGTCGCTCGTTGTTTGTGGCGGCTAACGTGCTCAAACTATCTTTTGAAGGCACGCTCTTGAAGGCGCCGCGCTCCGTAACAATAAACTTCCCTCTTGCTCGGCAACAATTCCTAAAGTCATCGAGCGTAAAACGCTACTCGCCCACACAATCCAATGGTCGCTCTTTTCGCTACCGTTATCGCGTAAGAACGTCTCGCGTCTGCAGCGCTACCATCACGTCTGTCTCATTGTGACCAAAGCTCTCATGCATGATTGCTTTTACGGAATGTATCTACAGCTTTGAGGTAAGATCATAATCAGGTCCTACAAACGTTCCTCGAATGCGTTCAAAGAAGTGCTTGTTCACGAAGTTCTTTTCCGAGGTCAAGTATCCGTTGAAATTAGAAAACTTCCTCGAGTCGTGTGGTGCTCTCTGCCTTGGGTTAAGTTCTGCAACTCGAGGTTCTTTTGTGCAGTGCAATTGTAGTAATTAAAGCAGGCCATGTCAGAGTAGTCAGGACGAGTGAGGTCGCTCTTGCGGTATGAAGGTTGATGAGATGCTACGCCACCCTCTGGGCCGATTTCATTGCATGAGCGCTGCGTTGAATCTCAGAGATGTAAACGTGCCGTCGATATCGAAAAAGGCTGCTGTCAGACAGAAAACAAATGTATTGCTGTGATTATGAAAGGCAAACTTATGCAGGTCATATCTACGATACCCCTTGATATCATACCAACCTGTCAGACACACATGTCCTGCGGCCGACAATGAGAGACCATGTTCACGCGTCACGACAGCTGATCAAGCGCCTCGTTGCTGCAACACTAGAGATGCAGCATTAAGCAACTTTTGCTTTCTGAAATTCTCGTATTCGTATTGATACAGCTTTGCCGACTGCTGTTTCATCAAGAATTTTGACTCTAACTTCTTGGCAATCGAATCTTGAGTTTGCCCGTACCATTCGTCAAAGCTATTGCGAATGGCCTTATCTCGGTTGTCGAATGCCTGCAGGAGATCTTTGTTGTATTCTTTGGAAGGTTTTTTTTTGGAAAGCAGTGCCTCGATGTCGGTGGAGGGTATGATATTCAGCTTTTTAAGATCACCGCTCGATACCATGTTCACTGAATTTTCCAAATCGGCATAAAGACGTTGATAAGTGAACCGCATTTTCATCCCGATTCTCTCCAAAAAGTCTTTTACTGCATTGATAAGCCTTGTCGGGAAGCCATCCCTCTCTTCAGCGGTGGCTGCTGCCGTATATGTGTCACCACGCCGCAAAGACTGCATCCTGTCATCCGGGACAACAACTGGGCCGGACGATGCTGGCTTCGTATCGGCAGACATGGGCTTGTCTGCCTCACGGAAGCCGGCAGTTTCCGCTGCCACCGCATGGCCCACCAAAGCAAAAGCCGTAATCGTGACTAGAAGAGCGACGGTCTTTGTAAATGGCATGGGAGCTTACGCAGTGAAAGCAGCGAGTGATTGGCTTGGACGTCGATGATAGAGAGAGCACTGAAGACGAATTTGTGCGTCGAGGAGCGCAAAATGTGCAATGAAGGGTTTTACCAGCGAGGTGGTTCGAAAGGGATTAGATGAACCCACACCGTGCAATACTCAAAATTGACTAAGATTCTTTGTCGTATCGAAAATGGTGCAAAACATCGCAAGTTCTGATCTGGTAGTGACATACAAGCGACCTTCATCTGCGAGAACTTTCTAGACGATCTGGTCCGCTTCACTGGATTGACAGAACGTATCAACGCAATTGTTGAGCAACGAAGTATTCCCCATGTGATTGTGCATCTGTGTGGATAGATGTCCCAATCCGTCGTCACAGATGATTACATCCTACTAGACGCCGAATGTGCTTGGCTGAAGCTTTGTAGTGAAAGAGTCGGAGTTTTACAAAGGTATCGTCATAGTCCGTATCAATGCACAAACTGAGACAGGATCTAAAGGCATTCAATGCGTCTTACTTTCAACAAGGTGGCACTATGGTGTCAACTTCGGCAACCACTGCAACCACTATTTTAGCTTACCGCCACTCACAAATCAAGAATCCATCATCTTTGCGCAGCCGTTCGAGTTCCTGGACTTCCTTCGCTTGCATATACTCCACACAGTAATTAAATTATCCGAATATTTATTCATGCGACAGCATATTTCTCTACGTCATGACAATAAAGCCATCGTCTCGTTGCCGTGGAAGGAAGCAGAAAAACATAAGATAGATCGCCTGCGCTAGATTTGCAGACTCGAGCTTTTCAAAGCCCGCGATATTATTCGAGTGACTTCGCCGGACACGCTCTCGCCTCTTGGATATCTTGCGAGCACCATATCATCAAAGACGAGAATGCACGAGGTTGTGGCGCTAGAGTCACATGTACAGATCGTCCTGAAAAGTGCCACAAATTGCTGCACTGCGGTCGTCAATGCTGCTAAAGCGTAATGTACCGGTACATTTGTTCCTTAATCGTGGTTGGGGTTTAGTAATATAGTCTGCAATTTGACAAAATTCCCAAAACTCATGAGCATCGCTGAGGTGCCGTCGAATGACATTCGCTTCCAGATGGAGCTCGAATTCATCCAGTGCCTGGCAAGCCCTGCCTATGTCAACTGTGCGTACGTGTACTCTATACTTCGATGCACTCACTTCCTCACTTGCGTCTCTCTCTCTCCCCCTTGTCTTTCTTAAGTCTTGGCTATCAATCGCTACTTTGAGAACCAGGCTTTTATGAACTATCTGCAGTATCTTAAGTACTGGAAAAAGCCGCAATACGCCAAATACATCGTATACCCTCATTGCCTCGCATTCCTGGATATGCTGGATGACGAACGGTTTCGGCAGATGATTGCGCGCGAGGACTTTATGACATTGGTACACGGCCAGCAGTTTTACCATTGGCAGACTTTCCTCAACAATCGGTCGGAGGGGAAACCAGAAGAGGCGGCAGCCACGGCAACGACAGCGGCTGCAGACGTGAGCTAGTTGAACGGCAGATCCACACACGAACGAGGACATGCATTAAAGTGATTTATGACTCGTCAAATGAGGACTTTGAAATGTTGCGGCATGTGCGTGAGGAACAAAGAGGAGAAGGGAACGTGCAGCTACGACATGCCGCCTTCTGCTCGTCCGCCAAATGCCCTTGTGCAATCTATTCCTTCTAAAACAATCCAATGACTTTGCCCGTTTCAGTGTCCAGGTCGACGTCGTAGAAGCCTGGGCGTGTGGGAAGACCAGGTACCGTCATCATGTCTCCACACAATAGGTACACGAAGCCAGCACCAACAGAGGCGCGAATGTCACGCACTGTGACTGAAAAGCCAGTGGGTACGCCCTTGGCGGTTGGATCCGTGCTTAAACTCAGATGCGTCTTCGCGCAGCATACTGGCAGCTTGCCGTATCCACGCTTCGAGTAGATTGCCAGTTTCTTCTTGGCTTCCTCGCTGAACGTGGCGCTCTCAGCACCGTAGATTTCCTCTGTTTGTGTGAGAAAACAATGTCGGGTTAGTTGTATGCTCAATGTCCTCAACAATGTAGAACTGTTGGCGAACGCGTCGTAGACACGCATACCATGCCAAGACTATCAACGTACTGCAGATGATCTCAAACTTCTCAGCAATGGTGAGGTCCAACGGGTAGAGAAACTTGAATGGACTACCTTGCGCGCGCATCTTTTCACAGGAAGTAACGACAGCATGCCCCAAAGCTTTGGCTCCTTTGCCTCCTTCAGCCCAGTGATTACTCTCCACTGCAGCCGTCGCACCTGCTTCAAGTGCCTTCAGCTTCACAAGCTCCACCTCACGAGGCGAGTCCGTGGCAAACACATTCACAGCCACAACAACAGCCACGCCAAATTTCAACGCATTGCGAATGTGGTGCTGCATGTTGACGCAACCACGGTCCAGCATATCCAAGTTCTCGTCAACGTAAACGGGATCGAGCTGAAAGTACACCAAGAGGTAGCAAAGTTAAGCGTGAGTTAACTCTTGGAAGACATTCATACGACAAGTAAACGCACCGGCTTGCCAGCAACCACGTTGGGTCCGCCGCCGTGCATTTTAAGCGCACGGATCGTGGAAACAAGCACCACGCACTGCGGAGTTAGTCCACTAGTACGGCACTTAATGTTGAAGAACTTTTCCATGCCGATATCAGCGCCAAATCCGCATTCGGTGACGACAAAACCATCCTCGCCGGCAAGTTTAAGCGCGATTTGATCAGCAATGATGGACGAGTTGCCATGAGCGATATTGGCGAACGGCCCGGCGTGCACAAACACGGGAGTTCCTTCCACTGTTTGCATGATGGTGGGCAGAATTGCATCCTTCATAAGCACAGTCAGAGCACCACCAACACCCAGGTCATCAGCCGTTACAGGCTCGCCATCGCGGCTCATGCCGATGACGATGCGTCCGAGACGTTCACGCATGTCCTGCCAGCTTGTCGTGAGGGCCAAAATGGCCATAATCTCGCTAGCTACTGTGATGTCAAAGCCAGTCTTACGGGTTTGCCCCTTTTCAGCGGGCCCAGCACCCACGACCACCTGCCGCAGGAAACGATCGCATGTGTCTAATACGCGCTGCCACGTGATCGTTTCTGGGTCGATGTCAAGCCGTGCAAACTTGTGAATCTCTTCGTCCGTAAGATCATCAGGCGACAACTTGTTGATGCCTAGTTTCTGTAGTCGCTTCAACATGATAGCCGAGAATTGGCGCGAGCCGTCCTTAGCTGTCGGACATAGACGACGGAATAGCGCCTTGTCCGATTGTGCACTTTCGTGGAACATGCGAGTGTCAATCGCAGCAGCCAACTACAATGCAATACGTCATCCGTCAATACGTAATCATTGATCATGAGATCCACACTCAAGGTGCTCACCAGGTTGTTGGCAGCAGTGATAGCATGAATGTCTCCGGTCAAGTGGCTGAATGCAACACCAAGCAATACGTGCAAACAAAAGACCACCATCAGCACCATTCAATCCTTCAGTACAAAGAATCACATTAGCTTGTTCATGTACAGATTAAACTCGTCCATAGGGATCACCTGCGCATAACCTCCACCAGCAGCGCCACCTTTGATACCAAATGTTGGTCCTTGTGATGGCTGCCGAATGCAAGCAAACGCTTTCTTGTCGAGATGAGCTCCCAGCGCTTGGCACAGTCTAGTCAAGACCACATTAAATCGTCATTTTTCAAGGAACTCATTGCAGTCAAATCACTTCAAACTTACCCGATAGTAGTCGTGCTCTTGCCCTCACCTAACGGAGTGGGGGTGATACCTGTCACCACAACGTAGTTGCCATTTGGTTGGTCCTTGAGACGATCACGTACGCTTAGCGAGATCTTAGCCTTCGTCGATCCGTAAGGTATCACTTCCTCTGGTAGCTGCAACGACAGACAACACGCATAAACATCAAGCAACATAAAGCCAAAAGTACCATTGTACGTACAATTCCGGCAGTCTGGGCGACTTCAGTGATAGGCAGAGGGGCGATGGCATCACTAATGTCAATGTCAGACGGCACGGGCGTCAGCAGCTGCTCGGGTTTGAGCTGACGTGGCATCGTGGAGGAAGGTGAACAAAGTGCAATCTTTCTAGTCGCTTAATGAGAGTCGTGCCTTTGGTCCTTGGCGCTGAAGTGACTGGCCAATAAAAGCCGTCGAGAAATTCACGGCTTGGATGCCGTACCTGATTACACGACCACGGATCATTGAAGAAACGCGCGGTAAAGTAAAGTCGATCAGTTTTTGTAGTATTCATTTATGTCGACATTTAGGAAAAAGGCGCAGGCGAGGGAGAATCGAACTCCTGCCACGTGAATGGCCTACAGATTTGAAGTCTGCACTCAGCACCAGCCAAGTTCACCCCTGCAATTGCGGAAGAAACACAGAAGTATACACTAATTGCATAATAGTATTACGACAATGAATCCATAGCGACACAGAGCATTGACACTTGAGTTTGAACTCAGCAGCAAACTGAATCAAAGGTGTTCATCGCCTCAGCGCGAGGATCGACATTAGCATGAGGAAACGGTTCGTTATAGTGAGGACTGAATGGAATTGTTGCCATAATTACAGCAAGATTTGCCTTCAAAGAGCGACCATGACGTAGAGAGCAAAATTTACTTGGAACTTTCGTCATCCTGTTCGATCCATCTGGGACGGGATGCACGTCAACGGGCTTAACGAAGTTTTCTCCCAACTGCCTTGAGAGCGAGCGCGATCTAATCTCGAGCTCATTCGGCTTTCTGCGCTATTGACAACACTCGATCCAGTTCCAGAAGCTTTTTCACTGTCATGATTAAACGTTTCGCCATCCTTCTCCTCGTGGTCGTGGTCGCCATGCTGAGCTGCACTCACGCAGATGATGCTCCCTCGGTTTCAGCGGTAGAAAGTGGTCCCACGGAGCAGACTCCACCTGGCGTGACTGTCACTGGCGACAAGGAACCTGTGCCTGCAAACCAGGAGCAGTTCGAGCAGTTTGTGGGTGGCGGCGGCGGATTCATTCCAACGGGAGGAATCACGTACCGCTGGCGCTACACCTACCCATTTGCTGGAGGATTTCGCTATGGCTGGCGCTACCCGATCCACTACTGGAACAGATTTGGGCGCTCCATCTATGGCTCAAGCTGCAACTTTGGTCGTCCGTTTGGCGACTGGTTTTACTGTTAGTGTGTGAGCTTCGTTTCACTACAACCTACTACTACGATATGGCGACGGAACCGTGCGCGAGGTTGCAGATGAAAGTTTGCGAAGAGGAGATGAAGACGTGACAATTACGTCCCTTTGATTTCATATTGAGTAGCGTTCGAGGAATTCTTTGGTAAGCGTGTCAAACAACAAGACTCGGTTAAATTTGTCTTTCTTCTTCATCGCATTGTCATCTGCATCATGATTGGTCGAACAATGGGCTATTGACACGACTTGTCCAATCAAATTGTGCCATTGGAGCTGTGAGCAATCTCGCATCCTATTCCAGCGTAGACATTATCCGAAAACAAAGTTGCCGATGGAAGGCCTGATCCAGAACGAGTTACTGCTCAAGAGCGGCGAGGTGGTGCCGACGTCACAGGCGCTGGCCGGCAAGAAGGTCATTGGACTCTACTTCAGTGGCCATTACTGTCCACCATGCCGCAAGTTCACGCCGCTACTGGACGTGGTGTACTCGAATATCAAGGCGGCCGGTCATGAGGACTTTGAGATCATCTTTGTGTCCTCGGACAAGGAGGAA
Organism: Pseudoperonospora humuli; assembly: GCA_003991265.1. Taxonomy (NCBI): domain Eukaryota; phylum Oomycota; class Peronosporomycetes; order Peronosporales; family Peronosporaceae; genus Pseudoperonospora; species Pseudoperonospora humuli. Next base: position 31,351 of record NQFO01001853.1, read on the forward strand.
GCCAAGTTTATCGAGTATTACGAAGAGATGCCGTGGATTGCTTTGCCCTATGCGCGCCGTGATCTCAAGCTCGAGCTGTGTGAGAAGTTTGGTGTCAAGACAGTGCCCACTCTTATTTTTTTCAACGACAAGGGCGAAGTCGTGGAGCGTGATGGCCGCTACTTTGTCACAGACCATTCGGATGACATTGACGCCATCCTTGGCCACCTCCGCCAGACAAAGAAAGAGTAGAGCTGCAGGGTAGTCGTGTACTGCTCTTTTGAGCCCCTTAGAGGTCATAAAGGCAAAAAAGCCGCAAAATTCATTTTTCTTGCCTCTTCTTGTCGAATGGACAGACACGATGCTATCGAACACACTCGTACAAGGGCACGTTTTCATTATAACAAAACCAATATTCAAAATACTTTCAAGACGCCACAATGCAAAAGCTCCGCTGTAGAGCTAAACAGTTCTCAGCTCACTTGCAAGTGGGTCGTATGGGGTCGAAATCTCACGGTTCTTCAAAGAGTTCTTCTCACCAACTTGCGTCCTCGTCTGTAGATGATGAATCACATCATCAAGTCAACAATCGTTAATTGTTGCCCGTGGGCCCAGTACTAAACTATTAACATCTAGACAAAAGACGAGGTTCACAATCTGCAACTTTGGGTCGACATTGACAGGGACGCGCGGGGGCGCTGGAACATCAAAAGAAGCGGTTTAGGACCTTTCTGCAACAGCTTCATCGCTGCACCAAAGCCCATCTTGCTGATGTTGTTGTTGTTGATACTTAGCAGAACGTCCCCAATTTCCACGCGATTCTTTTGTGACTCACGCGTAACAGCACCCTCACTTTTCACGTTAATCACGCGTGGGTAGTAGCTCGTGCTCTCCTGCTTAACAACGATACCCAACGGACCGTCCTCCTCCTTCCATGTGATGTAATACAACGAATGATCATTCTTGGGGTTCATGCTCATACAAGATGGTCGCATCAATCGCGACATCCCCAACAAGTTCGAATCGTCTTGTGGATTCGACACGACCGAGCTGTATAATCGATTTGTTATATCAAGCTGATGACTCGGGTCTTCGACAAGATCAGTGTGTCGAAAGCGCAGCACTGCTGGCCGCGGACCACTTTCAAGAATGTCAATTACCTTTTGGAAGCGCACGCCTTGCGTCGAAAATTCATTGATAAAGACCAAGTGGTCGCCTGCTCGCACATTAAACATGCCGGGCAAAAGCTGGTTGCCTTGTGACTGGAGCACGCACGGGTATCCCGTGCTTGGGTCGGGACGGAACCCAAGACCGAGCGGAACGCCCTCCTTCCACAACACTTCATAGTCCTCTTCACCCAATAGCTCAAGTGAGCCTGATCGTATGCGGAAGGATTCTGTTGGGCTGCGGAGGAAGTGCAAGCGCACTGGCTTTTGAACTTCTTGTAGCAACGACAAAATACGACGGATATCGCCCTTTTTGACCTTCACCTTTCCAACAGCAAGAAGAACATCACCACGAGAAACCTCAAAAATGTCAGCGCAGTTGCTCAAACTCTCGTGGACACGGCGCACAATGGGCATTCCAGACGTTGGGTCGCTTTCAAAGTACAGGCCAAGTAAACCGCATTCCCATACAATCTCGTACTCGTTCTGGACATACTTGGGTGGTTCATACGCGTCAATCATTTTCTTTTTCGAGGCATGAGAATTGCTCCGCGCGCTCATACTTCCATCATTATCAGAGTAGTCACTGGTGGACGCTGAGCTCTGAAAGGAGATTGTAGTGTTCTTTCGGTCTTTTAAAGTCATTGACTCTGACAAAGAAACTGAGCTCGCCGTGGTGCTTCGCTCATCCAGTGATCCCACGTAAGAAACGTCGTGTTCGAAACTCAACGTGTTTGCAGTATACTCACGTCGAACAAGCCATCCACGCACAAACGACTGAATTACGGTAGCCGCTTGGATGTACTTCACCAGCCTCCTTGCCATAAACCCACGGAATGAGCTTTGCATCTTCACCGCCGCACGTTGCCGGCGCACGACGCGCTGGTATCGACGCCAGCACGACCAAGAGCGCCAGATTGTTTGAATTCGAATCCCCGATCGACGCTTGCGCTGATAACGGGAGCGCACACTGAACCCCAGGCAGTATCGTTGTAGCGCAATGACCGATTTGAACAACGCTTTTGACCGAGCTGCTTCCAAAGCTTGATGAGCTTCAAGAACACAAAAGACTTTGGTTTTACCCACTTGAAATGGCGCATGCTTGGCATCGGTAACAACACTTAGTGTAGCCGCCAGCTTGTCCACCATTTGCATTGCCACAGTTTTCTCCATCTGTCCTTGTGCATGTGGCACTTGCGATAGGATACAGCTGTACGTTTTGATAAATACATCGTGAGAAAAACGCACAGGGTAGCCGCTGCGAGAGATCTTTACAGCTTCCAGGACACCGCTGCAGCGTAGCTGCTCCAATAGACGCTTCCGGTCAAAATGTGACGCGCTTGCTTGATCGTTTGGCTTAATGCAGCGGATAAAGTGCGGTTCCGTGGCATTTAGCACGTCCAATAGGGAGCTCAACTGGCTTTTGAACTGCGCCACAACCGTAGATGACATGATACCACCAGACCGGCGACGACTGCCGTCATTACTGCTTGCATCCAGCCGACCTTTTCCTGTGCTCGTAGAACCAGAAGCACTCGCAGTATTTTCAAAGCACGCACGCACAAATGAAAATTTGGAGGAGCGCAGCAGGTCAATCGCCTCCGTGTGCATGTGGTCTTTGTTTTTATCGCAAAACCCATCCGTCATATAGCAGACATTTCCCGCATAGTGATGTATCACGAATTGGCCCTTGGCACGTTGAAGTCGAGTCACTGAAAAGCTCTCGTGCTTATCTGCTAGACACTCGTAATACTTGTTGGCCAGCTTGGCGTCATTTCCACGCGGAATCAGACACTGTTCGTCGATAAGAGAAAATATGCCTCCGTGACGTCTTTCCACTAGCGCCACGCACACGTCATTGTTTGGGTAATCCACAAACTTCCAAGGAATCTCCTCCGCGACGTACTGGTCTTGTTCCATCCGAAACACAAACCTGCCAAACAATTGCTGTAGCTTCTCGTTGGCGTAATTGATGCACAGCTGCTCAAGGCGATTTTGCTCGAAGATTTCAAAGCCGAAAATGTCAACAACACCAATAAACTGACTCCCACCCGCTTCTTCCTTGTACTCGATACTCCGGTTGATGCGGCTCACAAGCCAGTTAAATAAATTTGAGTAGAGCGTCTTTACCACAGAGTCTCGCGTCGAAAGCGCCTGTGCAACTGGAAGACGGGTCGTAATAAACTCAGCACCAGCTTTGATTTGCTTGGTGCACAGCGTGCTACGTAGCACGTCCTCTTCTACACCCAGGAGCAAACAAATAGCGCCAATGTTATCGCCGCACTTGTCCATATCCACGACAGATGCATCATCCTTTCCACCATTGCACGTTGCCGTTGTGAAGCATAAATTACCCAAGTGCAGCACCGCAGAGATAATTTTCATCACGTTTAGCTGCTCATCAGAGCTCATGCCAATGCTTGACATGGCCCGTCGAGTAATGTTGTAGGATTCGGCGTCATCCACACCGTCCAACCGCTTGTAGCACTCAGACTGGTTTAAATACGCGTACTCGTGCACCTCCTGCAGTGCTAGTTCCTGACGCTCTGACGGCGAGCTGCCACTACAAATTTCGTAGAAAATATGGTAGTTTCGTTCACCTTTACCCTGTGATACGAGGCGTACGCGTTCAAGCAAATACGTCGAGATGGACGCACCAAGCATCTCGCCCGACGACGTAAACCCCAGCTTGATGAATTTACCAAAGCGACTCGAGTTGTTATTCCTCGTGGTTCTGGCATTCCCAAATGCCTCGAGAATTGGATTTGACTCCAGCACTCGATCGTGGATCGTGGTTTGGTCGCCATTACTCGACCTAATCGCGCGACGTGTGCGCTTGGTTGAGACGTACGCTAAGTAGTTCATGATGAGCTTCGTAGTCTCCGTCTTACCTGCGCCACTTTCGCCACTTACAAGAATCGTCTGGTCCGTTTTCTTGTCACTCGATCGCGGCAAAAGCATCGTTCGGAACGCTTGGTCGGCAACCGAATACACGTGTGGCGCCAGTAAGCTTTTGTCTGCTTCTGGGTCACCTCCTAGGTTATAATACTTGTCCTTGATGTCGTCCGAGTACAGGGACAATCGTCGGAATGGGTTCATAGCTACGAGGATCTGCCCTGTACTCGTATAAATTTGTCCATGGAAGAACCGATGCTTTAACACTTGCAAAATCGCCGGCTCATGAAGATGCACGAGCTTAGTCAGGTCCTGCACTGCGTGGTATTGTTCTCCCTGACTTCGTGGTAGTACAAGGTCGACGGCAATGGATACACTACGTTTGCGCCCATTTCCGTCCTGGCACTCTGGTGTGTCGGCACTGAGGCCATTGTCGTCCTTGGTCTCAGGCTCTAATGCGCACTTTATGAGACCAGATGACGCGTCCACGGACGCCACAACAACTCCCTCGTGCCATAATTCGTCATTAAAGACCCACACTGAAGCACCGACCTCCATAGCTGCTGAGTGATGGTGCGTACGTCCACCGAAAGTTGTCGGAAGCGAAAGGGACGAAAATTCCTCTGCTCTTAAATGTCGCGATTAGCGTCAAGAGCCGATAGAGGTGCGATTTAGTCCCAGCACGAAAGGGTTCAGAGTCTACCTTAACGATGCGCCAAAGTCACGAGGGCGCGGTGCGCCGAAGCTCGTTGTTACGTGGAGAGAAAGCTCAGGACGCAATTGTGACGAGAGGTAGTTATAATAGCCAGCAGAATGGGATAGGCAAACCCACCCCTATTGGACCAGCAACACAACGACGTTCACCTAATCTGTACTTTTTGACGAATGAGATGGCGTTTTTTAAATAAACATCAAACAGCCGGTGCGGAGGTACGACATCCAACGGACGCAATACACCAATAGTAGGGAGGAGTGCAAGACGATGTACGGGTAGACGCTAAATGTTCAACTACTACTGGAAGACAAATTGTGGTGCTAGCGCCTTTTCAGAGAAAACAGGCTGTCGTCTTACGGCAAGTACATGGTCGACTGTTTCGTCTGGATTTTTTATCTCTACTCCGTACGGGTCGTCTGCGCCGGCAACATTTCGTGTATACATATATACCGATGAAATATGCGTCAATTTACCCTGACAATTTGTGTAATCAGCTACTTGTTTAATTTAATACCTTGACAATCTGCTACATCTCCAACCAGTGATTTCCGTAGATTAAGGCGGTAACGATCCAACTACCTGACAATATGCTGACTTTACTGCGCTCGCAAATGGGCGCGCTGGTTTGTTGCTCAACCGGCAGCAGCACACGAATTAGGCGTACTTTTCAGGCAACGCTATACACGACTGCTGTGGAAGGTCGGTGAATGTTGACACTGCCGCACTTTTGAATTTGACGTCTCTCACCAAGCTGCGTCCTGTTACGATCGTAAAGCGCGCGATTCACGAAACTCCTCGAGAACTAACGTAGCTGCCTAGCTCTGTAGACCTGTGGCTTGTCAGCCAATGAGGAGATTCTGCAGATGAAGTTTCTCGTCGTGCGCTAGACTGAAATCTTATAAAGACGAAACAGAACACGCCGAGTGGACGAACAAATGCTTCGTATACAAGAGCATCCTCCATTCGAGGTGTGCAAACTTTGAACTACATCAGAAGAGCGAGAAGATTAAACGGCATAACTGACTCTGTGATGTTGCGGGACGTTCAAGTTTGATGCACTATCCGTACACTCGCTTTGCAGTAAGTTTGACCGCCATATGACCGGAAAACTTGCGCGCGAGAATGCCACGATGCAGCTATAGCAGAGTGCAAATGTGGATGTGTAGATGAGGGTTGTCCTTTTGTGTTCAATTAACCTAGACGAAATTCCGTGGATGAAGCTGTGTGTTATTCTGACAGGTTGAGCATATTGCAATGCTCGGATTTTAGGATAGGACCATCTCGTCAATATGAAGCTATTGCTGCAGTTCTGCGCGGACTGGGTATTTCTCAAGCGGAGGTTTTTTTGGAAGCGTGTGGCTCACGTGGCGGTCGATGTGACAATGCAGCGCAATGTTCCGACGATAAGCAAGAAGACGTGCGTAATGCACGAAGACTAGAGTCGGCGCGATAGCATCATAGGATATGCGTCTAGTCCGGTGAAAGTCTTGAAAAACAGGCAATGTAGAAACGCGCAACGGTGTTAATGTGGGCGAGTTCAGAACGAGCAAGTTCTATTTGCTGTGCCGTCAGATGCTAACGTCCGTGCAAACACAATGTTATCGAAGGAACGAGTGCGGCACTGGGTCCTCAAGTGCTGAAAGAATGATACGAAGCGTGCCGCTGAGGCAACGTTAAGTGCGCCTCACTAGGACTGCGATGTGAGCACAGCCATTAACATGCTGAAGTAGTCGATGTACGAGGTGCACGGACAGGGACAAATCCAGGCTTTCACAATGATTTAGGTAGAACACGTATGTGTAAACAATTGTGGATACTTGATACTGAGCATCGCAAAATGCAGAGGATAGGGTCCGCGGCATTAGTACACCACTTGAAAACGTCAAGTGTCGAGCGTCATTTCCTATGCATAGATTGAGCGCCAGTTTCCGGTAAGGAAATGCTCATCAATCGATCAATTCAACGGCAATTGCCCGCATTTCACAGTTGGAAAAACTAAGCCAGGAATTACGTGCCGACGATCTTATCAGTCAAGGGGAACGATACCTGACACTCCCACCTAGTGTCCTTGTCGAAGAAGGTCAGTGTACCAAGACAAATGGTGAAAATTGAGGCCTGGCTGACAGGAAGCTGGCCAATCTCCTCAAATCGTACAAATAGGGCAATTGCCCTAAGCTAGCTTTTGAGATGTGCGCTTTGAAAAACACCTGGTTGAGAATAAGTGCCCAGCTACATGAGGAATTCTGCAGGACAATGTACAAGATAACAAGGCAAGGAAAAGGATTTCGCCGATTCCAAAGCACAATCCTGAAGCTCTGCAGGATCCTGTTTGTGGAATGCCGTAAAAGAAAGGCAGTTGACATGTATAAGTGGAAAGGAGGCTCTGAGATTACGTGAGTGCAGCCTTTACGTCAGAGATTTCTGGACAAGATTAGGTAAATGCTTTTGCGTATGTGGAGGTGATCACTCTTCTCGATTCTATTGCCTTCACCTCTTTAGATGGACGCGATGAAATCGTAGCAAGTTTGTCGACACACGAAGCGAGAGTTTGGAAATAGCTTCCTTGCTGAGAGACTAGTTGATGGTAAGATGTTAAATTTTTGGTCAAGATCAGCTATGTTTTGGGGGACTCGTAAGCCAAGAGCCGTCTACCGCCTTGAATGTCTTTGGCCCTGGGCCTATCGTGATTCGAAAAGCACGAGCTTTGTACAAATTGATGCAATAGAGCGTCTGAGATAGCATCTGACTTGCGGTAGCTAGGTGTTTAATGTTTCCATCTGTCACGCGCTGGAGAACTTGGCAGCTTTGCTCAGCGGGCAAGCCTGCTAGACCAGCAAGTCAGACGCTTGAAGATGAACCCAACATAATTTAGCGATGTTGGACGTCATCAGGAGGCGTGTACCTCAATTACAAGCAGATGTAGTTGCTGAGAATTCCGACGAGCGCTCCCTTTAGAAGTGCTTGTAAGTAGAAACGTGAAAACCAAACACCAACTCTGCAATCTACACGCCTGCCGTCTTCCCTCTGATTTCTTACGACCTCTCATTGCCTTGCTTACCGCATTTGTGTGGCTGATTTCAGTATAAGATCGTGGTACGCCTTACAGGTACATGTCGCGTCGTCAACGATACGCGTTGCACAAGGTTAGCATCTTCAGTCACCGCTAGTATACTCAGTGACTTTAGCGCAGACCTCGCTCGCTGCGAAGAGATACTTGAGCATCTCGGTCTCCTTGTTGTGTCCGTGAGCTGATCGTCGATCTTCGCCGCCAAGATCAGCTAGAAGGTCAACGAGGTCAATTTAGCGTGAAAGAGTAAATCAAGGCGAAATACTGGCAAAGCCGAATTCATCCTCTGAATGAAGCTCCACCACGGCCACTAGGCCAGCTTGTTACTGTTTAAATCGACTCACTACGTCAACGATATCGCTCTGACGAACGTTTCCTCCTGGTGTACAATGCCATCGAAGTCGCAGATGCTTGTCAACTATGTATCGCGAACTCTGGTCACTGCTCCATATTATAATCAGTGTTCTGATAGGTAGTAACAAAACTGGGTACTAATTCATTTCACACCGTGAAGTAACAGAAAGCGTTTTCTACAATTTTCCAATGACTGGATCAACCTTATCTGCTGTGGAGGAATCACCCGCCGAGTACCTCACTCGCTTCTGGCGTGCCAATGCGTCAGCTTTCATGCGCTGGTTCTTATCACTTCCCTACGCTGGTCAGGTCTCCCTGCTTCGCAGCGCTTCGCCTGACATCCCCGTGGCCTACAACCCGAACGAGACGCGTCCGCAGGCCACGCAGCTGCTCGTGCCCGAATTGACGCTTAAGGCATTGTTGGAGGATAATGGAAAGGTACTGCTGCGACTAATGAATGCACGTGCCACCAAAGCGGACCAATGCGGTCGTCACGACTTGCTGTACCTGACGTCACTGCGTGCGAACGGCACCATGCCCACATTCTCGGGCCAGACGTTCGAGCATGTGTCACTGGCGTTCATTGACTTGGCGGACCCTGAGCACACTGTTCAGTCTTTGCTTCCTTCTGCCTCATCAGAAGTCGTGGAGGCAAAGAAAGCTTTGATTGAGCAGGGCAAGCTTATGGAGGCAGACGTGTGGCTCACGCTCCAGATGCGGCAGCAGGTCATTCTCACGCTTCTGACCAACGTGGCGCACACGTTTGAAACGATGTTTTTGAAGCATATGATGATGGGCACAGTTAGTGAAGGAGAAATCGGATGTCGATACTGTGGCTCGTCCACGCGCCTGATGGAAAGAGAGAACGCAACATCTTTGTTGCAATGTGTGTGTAAGGCAGCATTTTACTGCTGTAAGGAACATCAAGAAGAGGACTGGATCAACCATAAGATGAGCTGCAAGACGATTCAGAAAGAGTGTTTGCTGCAGGACGCCAAAGACTAGATGCACATTTGTGCTTAAAATGCAGTCAGATGTGACAATATAAGCCGACTCAGCTACTTTGATGCACTCCTAGTCGAGAGATTTTCAGTCCAGGCTATATCCTACAGAGCAAGACATGCCATCAGTGTGACGCTATAGCACTAGAACTATGCAATCGCTTTGCTATTCGCTTAAGAACAGCTAAATGACGAGTATTCGTCTGCTGTTTAAAGCATGCAAAAACGGCCACTAGAATGCAATTTCTAGCATAGAAAAAAGCTGAGCTTTCGGTATGATCAAGGAGAATGGTTTCAAGATGGACAATAGCATCGCGTGCTGACAAAATACGATTTGCTGTCACTCTCTAGTCAAAGATGAGATCCAATGTAGCGCCGAACGAGAAGGAAGGTCACTGTTTTTTATTTTGTACACGGAAGTGCGAGATCAATAAATCTACAATAGCTAGGTTATACTTGTGTTTTTACATAGGAGTACTAACGACATAAAGTCATTTGGTGGACGATGACGCGTGAGTTGAGACCAGACGTCCATAGGGTGGTGCTTTCAAGAGCAAATTCTTGAAGCTGTCGGTCGTTGAATCGTCTCTTTGTAGACTCGAGCAACAAGCGACGGACACAGCGCGTCATTCTACTAATATAGAGAATAAATCCGACAAGAAGCCTTCCAACAGTCCTGTGCTTCTTCCTGGATACTTGCTACACGTCGTCATTGGGTAGGTCCCATGACATGAACGCTGCGTATTGTCGTAAGAGGAGTATTTTGTCCACAGCAAAAGAAGCGGAGACGTCGGCGGCGCGGTCGACAACAACATGAATCGAAGAAAACGAGTAGTCGCCTGCACTAGATACGCAGTCACAAGGCTCTTAAGCATCGTTGCGAGCACAGCATCGTGTAAGTGCGTGGAGACGAGATAGGTTCACATAGATCAGTCTTGATAGCAAGCATTGCAAAACTGCTTCGCCCTTACGAGGCGGGCTTGGTAGCGCGTTGTGCTGGTGATGAAGCTTTTAATGGCGCCAAAGCCGATAGTTCTTGCTTGCACATGTGGTTGCTACCTGGTGCAAGCGAAGGTGTTGGTTGACCCAATGGGCGCAGTGGGTTTGTTTTAGCGCAACGACACAGCATCGAACCCCCCCAGCATTTTGCTTCGCAGCGTCGTCGGTCTCCCAAATCGGCTCAAGGTGCTGCTTGCGTTGCCGCTTGACACGCTGGAGCTGCGTGATCATCTGCTGACGCATGACGTAGCCTCGCATGACTTCGTACCAAATGCAGGCTTGGCGCTCCGACGTGGGTGACACGTGCATGGAGCGACCACTGCCAAGTTTAAGAGTCAGTCCAAACTCCGCGCCAGACCAATAAAACACGTCCTCCACAATGTCCTTGCCTAGCACTTTGGAAGTCTTGCGCTGGTCCTTACGATAGGATAGACAGCCGTCCGAGAATATAAAGTAACGACGCTTCCAGTTCTTGACGCGTGCACCTTGCTTTACCAAGAAACCTTCAGCGTAATTGTCAAGCACCAACACATGTTCATTGTTGTTGCAGCGGTATTGGTCCTTCATTCTCGAAGTAAACGGATGCAGTTGGTTTGGTTGATAGATGAAAAATGAAAGTATGGCATTTGGAGCTGCAGGAAGGCACTGAGTGAGTGGCACCTTTGGCCAAAAATTGACCCCTCGTTTACACCATTACCTTCGGCTTGAAGTACAATGCAAGTTCTTGCAAATCCGATGCTCTGTAGTGATAGGGCCAGGTAATGAACTTATGGCAACTTGTAGCGCCTGTCCTTTCCGTTCCACTAAAATTTCCATTTGGTTGAAAATTTACATGTTGAACGAATAAAGTTGAAAAAAAAACGACCTACAAACACCTCATTTCCCACACGTGGACACGCCCTTCAAGTCTTTGAATTGTCAGCACCCTTCGACTTCGCATCAACGCAGCCATACGATACAACGACAATGTCCCAGCTCGCGTAAAATCTACGCTCAACCTGCCTCAATGTGTATGGGAGAGCTCACAGCATCTGTTGTCCAACATTTCCTCGATCGGCATTTTACATTCAAGCATATGGTCCTCATCACAGGATCAAATTAGTGAAACTGTGAAGAGTCTAATTGAAATAGTCCACAGAAATTCTACACAATCGCTGTCGCAAGATCTTAGCGCTGCGATGTCCAAGAAGCCCGAGCCGAGCTCCGTGCGCGTACGACTGGCGACTCATGCAGGGTCCTGGTACTCGCACGATGAACATGAGCTCGAGAGTGAGCTCTCCGGTGCGACTGGGCATCTCTTGACGTCTCAAAACTACGTGAACTCACACAGTTCGGGGATATTGTCAATATCTAGGCTGGCTAGGTGCGGCGGAGAAAGACGACCCTCAACAAAAGCAGCCAAGTATTCGCGCTATCATTGGGCCGCACGCAGGCTTCCGGTGCGCTGTAGATACGAGTGGGAGTGGGCGAATCGCTTGGACTAACGTTGTGTCTTGGGATAGCTACTCGGGTCCCGCGGCAGCGTATGCGTATCATCATTTGCTGGACTTGGACCGCATTAAGCGTGTCTTTATCCTTGGGCCATCACATCATTTCTATTTGCGGTAAGTAAGTACGAGTGGTGTGAAACATTTCATGCTGACGAATGTAGTGGGTGTGCCGTGTCCACTGCCCACGAGTACGAGACACCACTGGGCAACATTGTAATCGACCGTGAAGTCAACGAAAAGCTCGTGGATTCGGTACGTTGAGATCGTGTGATGGGGCTTAATATCAGACTGATTGGAGCTGGCGTAGGGCAAATTTGCGACCATGTCGATGGATGTCGACGAAGACGAGCACAGCATTGAAATGCATCTTCCATTCATCTACAAGGTGGGCATATGAACACAAACAAAGCTGCCTGAATGCTGGCATTGACACTGTGTGTTTGTATTGCAGGTGATGAATGGCCGCCAATTCACCGCAGTTCCAATATTGGTGGGCAATACCAAGAGCAAAATGGACGAGGAATACGGAAAGTATGGCCCACATGTACTCAGAACATTGTAAAGAAGACGTTGCTGACGGTGTGAATGTAGAATTTTGGCTCCGTACTTGGAAAATGACGAAAACTTGTTCGTGATCAGCTCCGACTTTTGCCATTGGGGTCAACGGTGAGTACGCATTGATCTGCCACACGACAAAGGAGGTGCTGAAATTGGATCGTTATATGCTTGTTCAGGTTCAGGTACCAGCCTCATGACTCTACGTACGGAGAGATTCACGAATACATAAAATATTTAGACCACCAAGGCATGGATGTACGTGAGCATTACACGTGCACGTTTTGGCTATTCCTTGAGACTCATAGTCACTTATGTTGCTGTGCATGCAGTTCATTGAGCGTTTGGACGCCGAGGGGTTTACGAGGTATTTGGACGAAACACACAACACAATCTGTGGTCGTCACCCCATTTCGTTGTTACTGCATAGCATCTTGGCTTCGCAGAAGATGAAGTATACGCTCAAGTTCGTCAAGTATGCGCAGAGCAGTGCATGCATGCGCCACGGCGACTCGTCCGTGAGCTACGCATCTGCCATTGTCTACAGCGACTCGTAACTTGCGCCTTTAGGATTCTTCTTTATTTGCGTACCGGGAATTCACCGTTTTCACTCACTTTGTTGCGCACATATACATGTATATGTATGTATGTTCGTCTACTTTTGTGGTCCAAATGCATCGGTTAGCACCACCTCAAGCTGCTCATGTGAACGTTTGGACAAGCCAACTGCTGGAGCAGCGAGGGTTTCTCGACCAATGTACTCGAGGTGTTGCTTCTCACCCAGCACCTTTTCAATGTGAGCCTGGGCATATAACCAAGCACCTTGGTTGAGTGGTTCTTCTTGGACCCAGACAAACTTCTTTGCATTCTCAAACCTAGCGAGTTCATCGGCAATCTGCTCGAACGGGAACGGCGCTAGCTCTTCGAGACGGATCAGCGCAATACTCTCAGGATTCGCGCTGCGTGCAAGACGTTCCTTTGCGAGCTCATAGTAAAACTTGCCTGAGCAGAAGTAAACCTTTTCAACCTGCGAACTGTCCGTGATCGTCGGATCCGACAGCACTGGCTGGAACGTGGTGCCCGGCCCCATCTCGGACAGCGGTGATGTCGCGTCGGCAAGACGTAGCAGCATTTTAGGGCCCATAATGACTACGGGCTTGCGGAATGAACGCAGCTGCTGACGGCGAAGCAGGTGAAAGAAATTGGCCGGTGTAGTCACATTCACCACAATCATGTTGGTGTCATACTGGAATTGCTTCCACACAGGCTCCGTGTCTGATTCCTCGACTGACGAACGCGGGGTCAGTGCAGGTGTGTCAACCAGTTGCAAGAAGCGCTCGACCCGACCACTAGAGTGATCAGGTCCAGCGCCATCGTTGCCATGAGGTAGTAACAGCATGAGGCCTGACTGCCGCATCCACTTGGACTCTGCGCTTGATAAGAACTGATCGATCACGATCTGGGCACCGTTGAAAAAGTCACCAAACTGCGCTTCCCAGATTACCAGATTATCCGGGCTCTCCACTGAGTAGCCGTACTCGTAGCCCATGACAGCAAGCTCGGACAAGTTGCTGTTGATGACACTCAATGTACCGATGGTATCCGACTTCTTGGGCAAATGATGCTGTAGCGGAAAGTAGCGTTCCTCACTTTGCTGATCTGTGAACGAAGCATGTCTTTGACTGAAAGTACCACGACGGCAGTCTTGCCCGGCTAGACGTACAGAATAGCCGTCTTGCATCAGTGTACCGAAAGCCATGGCCTCGGCTGTGGCCCAATCGACACGAACATCCGCTGGATTTTCGCCGTTCTCAATGTGGAGCATTTTCTGTCGCGATTTAATATGCGTACGTTGCAGACGACCGTGAGGTTGAATGCGCTCGGGCAATTGTACAGATGCAAGACCGACTTGAATGAGGTTGTCGATATCAACACCACTTGCATCGTTAACGTATAGATCCTCAGGCTTGGGCTGCACCATCGATGACCATTTGCCTTTGAATGCGTCGATCTCCGAGGGTTTGTAGCTAGGTTCATCCGTGACAAGTTTGAGTTCACTCTCAAGATGCTTGTTCAAGCGCTCGACAGTATTTTCAAAGCTAGTGCGCGAGACGAGACCAATGGCTTCCAGCTCATGGGCAAATTTGATGGGGAACCGCTCCGTTTGGTCAACACGTTCGTACATTTTAGGCTGTGTAAAGCGCGGCTCATCGACTTCGTTGTGTCCATGACGACGAAATGTGATCAAGTCAATGACAATGTCCTTATGGAACTGGTTCCGATATGCCACTGCAAGACGACATGCGCGAATCACATCAGAAATGCTCTCACCGTTGACGTGCATGATCGGTGCTTCAATGCTCTTTGCAATGTCGGAAGCATATCGTGTAGCACGGCCATCAGGGTACGTGGTCGTATAACCCACCTGGTTGTTTACTACAATGTGCACTGATCCACCAGTTTGAAAGTCGGGTAATTGCGAAAGCGCCAACGCCTCTGGAACACACCCTTGTCCAGCAAATGCCGCGTCACCATGCAGCAGCAGTGCCATAGCTCTCGTATTGGCATCGCCGTCGTTCTTAGCACGTACTTTTCCAGTCGCAACAGCATTGATAATCTCCAAATGCGAAGGATTGTGCATGAGTGACACGTGCACTTGCTTATCTGCAAACTTCTTGTCGATACTCGTGGCAATGTGTGATGAGACGTCATCAATGCCACGAAAGTTGTCCGGGAATTCCGAGTTTCCTCGCACCTTGTGGAAGATTTTGTGTGCTGGGTATTCGAGCGACCCAACAAGCAGAGCTAGGCGGCCACGGTGTGGCATACCAATCACCACATCCGATACTCCTGACGCTGCACATGCTTGAAGCACCGTCTCTACTGCTGGAAGCATGGACTCTGCTCCTTCACCCGAGTATCTCTTGAAAGACGCAAACTTCTTTGCCATAAAGTTCTCGAACACGTCGGCACGCAGCATACTAGAGTAAGCATTGCGTAGATCAGAGGGCGACACTTCCTTACTTGCCACCGTCTCAGCTGCATTAGCCAGCCACTTTTTCTCGTCAATCGACGTCAAGTGCTCGAATTCAAAGCCGGTCTTGCCACAGTAAACGCGGTGTAATTCATTGTAAAGTTGCTGTCCATTGACTGCTGGAACCGAAACGACTCCATCCAAATCCGTAGCAGTTAAAGGACGAGCTAGCAATGGCTGGAAGTTCTCCATTGCGAGGCTGGCGACGGCTGTACGCGACTGGAGCTGCAGTGGATCCAGATCGGCCTGCAGATGACCATATTGACGAAATGTGGTGGCCATGGACTGCACTGCTAGAGTTTCAAGCGACGGTGCTGACGAGAAAAAGACCTTGGATAGTAGCACCGAGTTGTGCTTTGTTGGGGCAGTGCAGCGGCGCGTCAGGAGACCGGGAAGACGCAGCATCGGAGACTTGTGCTCAGGACACGGTAGAATGACAAATGTGATGCAGAATGGGAGAGCTGGGTTGAATCCGAATTGCATAAAGTCTGGTCTTTTTTGTGTCAAACGCAACCTCTTGCTGGTTTTATCTTCGAAATAACCCGCTTCTTTGCCTTCGATTTCTCTTCACGAACGAAACAATCTCCTTAACTGGGTGATTTGAATCCTGGAATCCAAACGCAGGATAGGATGTTGCTACATTGCATACAAAGATCAAGATGGTGGGAATCGTGAGAAAAAGTCAGGGAATCAACGTTGAAGTGGCTCATCCTATTTTGTGTCTTCCTGTGCCAGTAGCATCAAAATTTGGTCCCGTTCATCGACATCTTGCACAACTTCCAGCAACTTTTGAGCGAGTTTCTCTTGGTTATCGTCGAGCATCACTTCAATAATGGGGACATAACCAATTGGAGGACGCATCGCTCCAGCCAACGATAAGAGCGTCTCCCACTGATTCGTTCGAGCAAGCACACGCAGCAATGTCCACCAGAACTGTCGAGGAGGGACGGTATATTGCTCAGCACAATCAACGGCCAACATGAGAGCTTGACGATGTATTGGATGTAAGGTCACCAGCTTCTGGATAGTCTCCACTAATGAACTACCGATAAGAAGTCCAGTAGAAAGACGGAGAGTGCTTTCCATCGCTTGTTGCGTCTCGAGCAGTGCAATCATCTCATCAGTCATATTGAGATTGAATGAATCTGCTGCTTGAGACATCGACACTTTGTGTGCTTCGGTTGCACCAAAGGATAATGCCGATGTGAGTGAAGGTGAAGAAACAGCAAGGGAAGCTTGGAGCAACTTAGATGCCACCTTGAGTCGATTACATTTTGTCTCGAGCACCTTGTCGCCATACGCTGCTTTGCCAACTACTGCTGCAGCTTGACTATAATCATGCTGCAAGATGTGCATATGGTAACTGTTTGACACGTCGGAACGAGCAACCAGTTGCTGACTTGCAAAGAGGCTTGCCGCTCGCGGATATTTGCCCACTACACGTAAGAACTCGTCACTATCGAGACGTTCACCGAGCTGAATCACGAATTTATAGATGCTATTCGAGGAACTCAAGGGGTTTGAGCATAAACCCTTGAGGATATTTTCCTCCATCGTGGCGCCCACCTCTTCTCCAGCACTTTGTCGAGCGACAATCTTTGCTCTTCTTGGATCAAACGTTAGTTCTTGTGGCATCACTACCGTCGTCTGATAGTCTTCGACTGGGTCATAAACGATGGCAATTTCACTGACCCAATTCTCCAATCTCAACATGACGTGGTCCCGCTCTGATATGCGTCCAGACGCTTCTTGTTGTAGCACAACTTTTGCTGCACTTCGTCTGAATGATGTATAGAACGTTGAGCAAGTGTGTGATGTCCCTCTCGATGACATGGCCACAGTCTTGTCCACCACATTGCAATTCCCTCCATGATAGCTCCCTACATTCCCCATACCTTACACTATAAAGCCGTCGCTTGGTCGAAAGGTCTTCTTGGTAAAGATTTGTCCTATCCATTCGATCGTCTACTTGTCAAAGACGATAGGACACACACACAATGCACGATTAACTCGTACTTATCGTTGCTGTATTAATACACGCACTTGTGCAATCAATGGGGCAAAGTGCTCGTATCATCACTCTAAAGCATCAATTGCTTGATGTCTTGAGTGCTAGAAAACTAAACAGATGTGAGCTAGTGTCATCAAGAACATGTTGGCGTCTTCCATAGTCTTGTAGACCAAATGGCGTTGACTCAACAGCTCTGATCGTTCATCATTGTCATCTTTCAATTTGCTCTCTCTCTCTCTCCAACACAAGCAACACACGCAACTTTCTACTCCAGGACAAGCACAATGTGGTCAAACGCAAGTCACGATGGAGTTCAACAGTCCGTCCTGCTGGCACTCGGTGCACTTACCACCATGTACGCATCGTGGAAGCTCTTGAATCTGCCTGTTCCGTTGCCGGATCCAGGTATGGAGACCCTCTTCCGTCCTGCCTCGACACTGCCAATCTTGGGCAATACTATGGATGTCCTGTTCTTCAATCGCTATCGGATGAGCGACTGGATTAACGACCAAACTGACGCAAGTGGAGGCCAACCATGGATCCTTCAGCTGTTGTTTCAACCCCCTTGGGTTGTGCTCTCCATGCCCAACGACCTCAACGACGTATTTGTCGACAAGTTTGACGTGTTTGAAAAAGGCGGCACCCTCGGAGATATCTCGTTCGACGTATTGGGTCACGGACTACTCAATGTCAACGGGGACAAGTGGAAGCAGCAACGTCGTGCTGCTAGTCATCTCTTTTCAACAAAGAGCATTCGTAGTGTCATGGAGCCAGTGATTCGTGAAAAAACACTGCAACTTCGAGACGTCCTTGCACAATGCGCTGCTCGTGGCCAGACTGTCAGTATGAAGTCGCTATTAGGAAAATTCACTAGCGACGTTTTCACACGCATTGGTTTTGGCGTAGAGCTCAACCAACTTGGTGGAGATGTTCATGTCGACGAGAAACACCCTCTTGACATTGCCTTACACGCCGTGCAGAACCGTTTTCAGACGCCAATGTGGATGTGGAAACTCACGCGATTCCTCAACGTCGGCGCTGAAAAACGTCTTCGGGACAGTATGAAAATCGTCAATGACATGGTGCGAGAGATCATGGTTCGATCCATGCGTGAAAAGACATCTGGACAGGAAACGCCAAATTTGCTGACGTTGTTGATGCAAAACAATGCCAATGCGAATCCGCGCGAACTTCAGGACACGGCTGTCAATTTCTTCATCGCTGGAAAAGACACGACGTCTTTCAGTCTGTCGTGGCTCATTGTCATGATGAATCGATATCCACGCGTTCTGCAAAAGATTCGACAAGAGATCCAATCCGTGCTACCAGGGCTTTTCACTGGAGAAATGGACGCACCAAGTCTTGAGGATACACACAAGCTCGTGTATCTAGACGCAGCAGTGAAAGAAAGTGTGCGGCTGCAGTCTGTTTCAACGTATCGATGTGCGACTCGAGATACGACACTTACAGATGGTGCATTCATCAAAAAGGGGACGATAGTAGTCGTGTCCAAGTACGCCGCCGCGCGACGTAAAGATGTGTGGGGAGACGATGCAGCCGAATACAGACCCGAGCGATGGTTGGACGAAGCAACTGGAGAGCCCAAGAACATCACGCCGCCCCAATTTATCACTTTCAGCACAGGACCACGCAAGTGCATTGGAATGCGTCTTGCCATGCTTGAAATGAAGACGGTCATGGCAGTGCTCTTCAGTCGTTTTGAGATTGAGACACTGGAGGACCCTTTCAAGATAACGTACGACTTTTCTTTCGTGCTGCCGGTGAAAGGGCCCTTAGCTGTGCGCATCCGTGATCGCACTGCGTTCTGCTCCTAATTCCAGTCATTTTAACGCTTTACAGACCTCATGACATGCGTCATTTTTAACATTGACGTATTTTTAGGAACTTACAGACAAGCAAGCTGTGTATAATCAATCATCTTCGACTTGAGCACTTTCACGAGTGCATTCTCTCTCTCTCAATCTTTGTCTCTGTTTATCGTGTTGGCCCCTTGAGCTTCATGGACGAAGACCAGAAACAACAGGTAATCCACTCCACTGGAGCTGCGATTGCGTATATGTCGATATTAAAGTCTCTGTGTGTGTTTGATAGTTGCGCGATGACTTGCAATTTGCGATCATGAAGACTGAGCAATTGTGTGTGCTAGATGCAAAGGCTCCTACAGGGTCAAAGAAGAATCCAATGGATATCAAGTCGCTAGTAGATGTCTTTGCGGTCTTTGGCTTCTCGGCCGATGACCTTGTCGACAAACATGACCAATGCACATCCTTTACCAAGATCCGTGCTGAGCTTGATGAGCTACTTCATGATTTGGCCACACATACCAAGAAATATGATGTGGCTATCCTGTTACGCGATCGTCTAAAGCTCATAAAGAAGGAGTTCATAGCGATGCAGAACTCGTACGAAGTACGACGACAGACACAGGAGAAGCAACAATTTAGCCGTGGAGTCGAGCTTGCAACGCAGCGTAGCGAAAGCTTGTGTGTCGCCCGCATTGATCAGTGTGAGCAAGAAATAGTGCACAAACAAAACGAGCTGAAAAAGACTCACGAAGTAGAGCAGACACAGCTCGAAGTTTATTTGAACAAGCTGGAAGAGCCCCACGTCAAGTTTTCTGCGTTGCTACTGGAGCTGAAAAACACAGAGAAAAATCTGGCACAACTCAACCTGTTTGAAGATGCCAAGAATGTTTTGGCTCGTACAACTCGTATGGAGCGCGATCAGCGTGCATTCAACACTGCCAAGTTTGAGAGATTTAAGGAAAACAAGCGAGCTCTGTTACGTCAGAAACAACAACAGGAACTTGCTGATGCCAGAGAAAAGCTACTGGAGAAGCGATACGTAGCTATAAGAGCGAATGACCGTCATCGGAAAACGTAAGGCTTTGTGGGCTCTACGGAACGCTTCAAGTACTGACGACTAATGACATTGTGTGGCTCTTAGGGAAGCGCAACGACTGAAAAATCTAAAGGTCGACATGAAGCACGCACACGCTCTTGATATGCACGGCAAAATAGTGTTTTCCACCAACGCTGTATCTACCGAGCGAAAATCTCATGGTGCGACGTCCAGTACGTATCGAGGTCAGCAGCTTCTGGGTACGGTCCAAGGCAAGCGTCTTCAAGTTGCTAGTCTCTGCCTCCTTCATGACAACGAAAATGGCGTTGTACCTCCTGGATCGGTGAGGATTGCTGTGCCTTTTGTTTCAAACGTTACGGCCAACTCACGATGCCTACAACATTCTTATGCTCATTCTCTAGACCATCTACACAGGACAACGTTAGATATCTTGTGCAAGACACGATGTGCTTCGTACTACCTCGTAAGAAATGACCTGCTCATTGTCCGCAAGAAGGAGCCATCAGCGGCTACAGCGTGTTGATGACGCGTTCACGTCGTGGTCCCAGTACCTCGCGTTACGCTTCACGTGGTCGCAGCGACACGCTCCGTACCATTCTTCTTCGCGAAACTGTACGTGGCTCAGTTGCAGACCAGTACCACACGCTTGCGTTTTCTCGCGTTGGCCAGCTTCTTGTCGTGTTTGAGGTCAGTCAACGTAACGAACAAACGAAAGCGCCTGGTGGTCGTCCTGAGATGGTCTTGAGATTGAGACTTCTGCACTTCAACCCTATCATCGAACTTCGCGCATGTCTTTCGATGCCTTTGCAATCTGCTTCAGTCTTTGTACGCCACGCATGTTTTCTTACTCGCCGTCGGAACAATGCGTTTTGCTGTTGCATCGACGACGCGCGCTTCAGAACAAAACTTGCACTTGATGGGCGACCAGTCCGTGCAGAGCAAAACTCCCACGTTGCTCCAGAAGTATTGCAGCCACTCCAGAGACGTCTTGCAGCTTATGGTCTTGAATGACGGCATCACTGTAAGGATTTTTCTCGCATTCTGGATGCCTCTTCTTTAGATCCTCCTTCCATGCACAAAATCCGTTGAGCCAGCCATATGACGGTACTCTCGCGTCGATCTGATGGTTACGACGCTTAAGAGGTTTAGATCTGCGTATCCAGCATGAGCGATTCTTCTTTTTCTTTTTCTCCTTTCGCTTTGATCCATGTTGCTGGGCAGCCTACGTCTCTGTCTCTCTTGCGGTGGACAAAGGACTTTCTTA